>JANHAO010017124.1:0-14097 GCA_026873985.1 Saraca asoca
TAAAATAAATATTTTCTTACCAAAAGAAAAAAAATTAAAATAAATATTTAAGATTCCAAAATAATATCATTTCATTATGTTATCCTAAAATAGTGTAATACATATCCCAAAATATTTAAAATAAAAGTCATTTTTTGTTGATGAAGCTTCTATGAATGGTGCGTAGCAGAAGAAAGAGGTAGGTAGCCAGAGAAGAATTCTCCAGAAGAAAAGTGTCCGTTCTGAAAAGTAAGGATAAAAATGGAACAAAATCTTAAAAAGCTTTTAGCTGAAGCTATACACTTCTTACACTAGCGTTTCATAAAAAGTTATAAATTATCTCAATAAATTTGTTCATCAAACACTATTAATTTAGTCAAATAAATTTATAAATTAGTCAAATAAGTTATAAACTAACTTATTTGACTTACCAAACACACTCTAAACCTTCCTAAAATGTTAGAGTTGGTATGATCTGAATTTGACTATACTTGCTAAGTAGCTACACATGATCTATAAAATCATAAAATGCATTGATAAGAATTAATGCATAAA
Organism: Saraca asoca; assembly: GCA_026873985.1. Lineage (NCBI taxonomy): Eukaryota > Viridiplantae > Streptophyta > Magnoliopsida > Fabales > Fabaceae > Saraca > Saraca asoca. The sequence continues at coordinate 535 of JANHAO010017124.1, forward strand.
ACTAGTCATCTGATCAATGAAGAAACTACCAATTTCTGCCAAATTAATATCCACATCTCATGCCAAAAAGGATAATACAGAATCTCATACACATATTTATACAACAGTTTATTCCTTTCAAGCCCTTTCATGGCACAAGCAATTCTGCCACTGCTATCAGCATTAGTATTTATATTTTCATTTGAATGAACTTTGTCGATCCCAATTGGGTAACGAGCAGTCTGAATTGATGCTAAGATCCTTCAACATCCGGCTTGATTTTACCGGCACTGAAATTCCCTTGAAGCTAGGAGATCTCTGCTGGTTATTACTAAACTTGCTCATTCTAACATTGCTATTGCCTTCACTATTAACTGTAGATACAAGGGAAATCTTTTTCTTGCATGGTGAATTGCTATCAGAATTACTAATATCCAAATTTCCAGACCTCAATTTTGGGGAGTTTGTTGATCTTGCTTTTGCTTTTGCAGATTCTGTTGCAGCCATGTAAGTAGGCATCACAGGAGAGCTTGGAAGTGAATGTTCTTCTCCTAATGAACGCTGTCTTCTGTGAGGAAAATGTTTTCTTGGAGTGAAATTTGGACAATTTAATCCGTCAGCCTGATTTTGTCTTGGAATGTTTCTCAGCATAATTTGCCTTCCTCCATATTCTTCTCTTGCCCTTGGATTTGAGCTGAAAAGTGAATCTAAATCTTCAAGTTCTTTACTTTTGGAAAGTTGGGTGTCTACCCATTGCTCCAGCCAATACCTCCATCTTCCAGTTACTTTATTTCTTTCTGTTTCTGCTGATCTCTGAGATGTTTGGTTTGGGTTTATAATTTAGTATGAGAATCTCGATAAGGAAGAACAACATGAATCTGAGAAAATAAGGGGCTAAAATACAGAAAACCGTACAGCAGTATGGGTCATATGCAATTCCCCCCTAGTTTACAAAACATACTATCAACCTCCTTACTGTCACATAGGAAAGCTCAGTAAAAGTATGTGATTTACCTCTACGAGGGAGTTATTTGCACCATTTGTAAAGGGGTCGTAATTTTTGAAACTCAGGGAGTAAATTGCATATGATCCAAAGTTCTTGCGGATTTGCTGTTATTCTACCCTAAACAAATATGGGTAGAAGAGCTTACTCTATGGTTGAATGAGTATTCTTTTATCTTTTCTCTCCTTAGTACGGCTTCTTTCTTGCTTATGTATGATGAATCTGACTCTACTTTCAACAAAATGCTGTCATCCCACCTCCTTTCACTGTTTGAGTCCATCTTAAAATATGGAAAAAAAAAATTGAATTTCAAGATTCAAATTGTAGAAATATTGCAGCCAGAGAGCATTAGTATGCTTCAATGATTAAAAACAGAATATGGTCTTGAGCACTGAAGCTTTTCATTCGCAGTTCAAAAAGAGTTTTGATCATCAATTGGAATTTTGAAGAAATGATAAATGCACTTAATATTTTGCTCCTAAGTGCACTCATGTACACATTTTAGCAAAATCCGAATAAGCAAGACTCGTTTAAGTTAGATTCTGTTAAGTTTGTAATAAGTGAAACTTTGTGAAATAAAATAAGTGAGTGCAGCATTACTCTTTGAAACTTAATGCTTACTCTTATTATCTTGTCTTTTGAACTTTGTATCTCTTCTTTTTCATCAAAATCCAATCTACCTTCAGCCATTTGGAGTCTCCTTGCACATACCTGTGACTGGATACTTACAATGGACTGCAAGCATTTCAGAGTACTCACAGCTTGGCGTCTTACAGCTCTTCCTCTGATAATAGCTTGAAGCTTCACTATTCCCTTCAATGCCCTCAAAGCCTTCCTTGCCTGCAACATCTTCCCATTCAGTGAATCAAGGGATATGTGATGAATGAGAATCTGATTCTAGTGAATTGACTTTGGCTTCTTATATTTCTTAATTCACTTAATACTACTAATTTTTTAGTAACACTAATTACACTCATTTTAATATATTCAGTTTTATTTATAGTAATCTGAAAATTAATTTTAATCAGTATACTATATTTTGTTATTTATGTTTTATATACCTATACGACCACCTAAAATGTTTTGTAATTTTAATTTTTAAAAATAATGTATTTTATTCCTGTACACGTATTACAATATAACATATCACAAATCTAATAATTATTCTCACTCTTAATACATTAGACAAAATCTGATTAGATGAAAAGACAGTGAGTACATAAGATTAATTTAAATCAAATTTTATTTAATATGTAAGTAGACAAAATTAAGTAAATCAAAATGAATGTAATTAGTATTTTTCGCTTATTTAATAAATCATTGTTACTTGAAGAAATCTGATAATTCAGTGGTGATTACTTTTCTAACAAATCCCAGCTTCTAAAATGCACTTCATTCTCAGAATGTCTATGCTTAATTACTTGCAGTTGTACTAATCTGAATTCATCAGATAGCATTTAGCAGCAGAAAGTAGATATAATGTAAGAAAAATTCAAGCTGTTTCAAATCAAAGAAACTCACAAGGTAAGCTCTAAATGTAGTTTGGATTTTAATTGCAGCAGATTCTCTAGCCTCCCTCAGGCACTGGTCTGTATATTCAAAAGCTTCATCATTCCTAGCTGTAACAGCTTCAGATTTTTCACACTTTTCTTCACATTGATTAGAAGATTCCGGAGTTCCCGCGATTCGAAAGACCTCTGCAGCAGCTTCAGCTGAGGCAATAGCCATTGTTACAGCATGCTTGCTTTGTTCTTCCTCTTCTCCGCTTATTACTGTTGTTTTTGCTTCTTTCAATGGTGGTGGAGCTGTAATGGATGGCATTCTCTTCATCTTTAGCCTTCCAAATATCCATTTTCTTCTTTTCTCCTTCTTTAAATTAGAATTTAAATAAAAAAAAATGATGTTTCATTAGAAATATAAATCTCACTCAAGAATATGGCAAAGAAAGGAAGAAGATTTGCTTACCTTTTCTTTTTTAGACTGTGTATCCCATATAAAGAGCCTCTTCACCAAATTAAACCAGCTTTTCTTCTTCTTGGCCATTTTGATACTAATATCACATAGAAGAACTGAAAAAATTTCTGTGATCTGAAAAATATAAGGATTTGTTTATGGGCTATCTGAAGCCAAAACCACAGTTCAGTTTTAATGAGCAGAAGGGCCAAAGAAAAGTACAATTTTGTTGGCAAATTGGCATTTAAGTAATGAATCAGTACAGACCCAAAACATCAGAGTTTTGTCCAAAAAAGAAGGAACAGTCTGCAGAATTTTGTCACTTAATTTGGTTCTTATTGGCAGAAAGTAATAGTGATAACAAATACATATTCCAAAGCTTGTTAAAGTAAAATTTAAGCCTATATGCACAGAGCTCCACAAGTCAAATAAGTTGGTAAATAAAAATGATGAACTTCATGAAGATTTGGAGTGAGATCTAAGTTTTGATCAATACCCATCTTCTTAAATTCCTTTAAATTTTTGAAAAAAGGACAACAATCACCGTTTCAGAGAATTTAAATTTTAAAGAAGTGCAATGAAATCAGTGAATTCAGAAGGAATAGCCTTGAAATCACCAAAAAAACATTCTTTATAATATCAGAATACCCAGAAACATGTGGAGGCTCAGATAGACTTTCATCAGCAATGCAGAAATATATCCAGAAAGAAAATCCTTTTTTCTTTTTTCTTCTTCAATATAATTGAAATTTGTGGAGTAGATATGATTTTGTGTATTGGGGGTGAAATCATCATTCACAATTAGTTTTTCTATATTTCTTGATGATTCAAAATGTGGGCCTTCAGAGCACTGCACTGAGAAAAAAAAATGTAAACATTTATTTTTGTCCCATGTGATTATAATTTTTTTCAATTTTGTCATATAAAATACTAATTTATTCAATTTCGTCCTTCAATTGATATAGTATTCAAATTCTTAATGAAAAATTGATATAGGAGTTCTGAAACTTCCATAACCTAACTAATTAGTTAACTATAATTACCCTCCTTCTAACCAGACTTAACAATATCTTTTTTTCATTACTAATAAGAGGGGAGAAACAACCTATATGCTAAGATTTTATTCTATTTACTAATGAAAAAATAACGTCATTAGAAGGTAAATATAATTAACTAATTGATCAGGTCACAAAAATTTTAAGTTTTTTACGTCAATTTTTCAATAAGAATTTGTACAGTATATTAATTTAAAGATAGAATTAAATAAATTAATATTATTCAGAGATAAAATAAAAAAAAATTTCACAAGAATGAAATTGAAAAAAAAAATCATATATTACATAAATGAAAAATAAAAAAAGAAAAGCAGAATTGGCTTGTTTTCATGGAAGGAGGCTTTTAATGAATAATGAAATATTCTTTCAGTTTCATGGGCCCTCTCATCTTCTTTTTCCATCTATCATTTTCCATACTGTAGCAGGCATGTTCATGTGTCTGTTGGGTTTGAAATTACCAAAACATCCTCCACTCAGCTCTACTTCAATCAGGAAAAAAAACCAACATAGCAATCAGAAAAGCAATAGAAGTCTATCAATTTTAATGTAGATTACATTTATGCTTGTTATCTTGCTGATGAAGGGCCAAAATTTATCTTCGGTGGTGTTCAATTAAAGGCTAGCAATGGCCAATTAAGTAATTTTAATCATACAATTCTTTTTTTTTTTTGGGTCACCAACCATTTAATAGACTTTATTCATATACTAATCATAGTTTTTTTGCCTAAAGCATTTGTTAATCAGTGTTCTCTAGGAGCACTAGTTAAAAAGTATTGAAAATATAAAATTTAAAAAAATTTATGCACTTTTTTTTTTATAAATTTATATATTTTTATTTAAATCATTTTTAAAATTTTACATGAAATTAAGAATGAATTAAATAAAAATAGAATTTGTATTTTCAATCTCATTAAATATCTTTACATGGCGCTCGCTTACAGGACTTTGTTTTGATAATTAAAGTTACACCACAGGTAATAGCCTATCTCCTGTCATAATCCATCTCATCCATCACCAATTCCATTTTAACACAATAATTTAAGATGGAGAAACCAGCACTAAACTATCAAGTTGTCTCCCTAAAAACAAAATTATACTTTTTATACCAAAATAATTGTGCAAAAGAATATAATAAATATACTCAGATTTTTGTTTTATATTTATATGTACAATCAATAGAATATGAACCAACAAAATTAATGAATAAGTAAACAAATTTAATTAAATCAAAATTTCGTAAATATAATCCGATTAGATCGATTCAATTAATTACAGAAATTGATGAAAATAAAATAATTTACCTTACTCTTATAAGAATTTATTAGAAAACAAAATGAACAAGTGTTAGAATTTCTGTGCTCTTACCTTTTATATGCATAATTATATACTTAAAAAAAAATCATCCATAGATATATTTGAATAATACATTGAAAGTCTCTTGTTGAAGCCTTTTCTCTTCCCATCAGTTAAAGAAAATAGAGCTAAAGGGGTGGGGTAGACAGCTTTGGCCTGAGGTCAAATTTCATTTCTAGACGCAAGAGAGAAAAGGAGAGTGTTTACAATGTTAAGAGAAATCCGAAGAGACATTTTAACAGACAGGTGGAGGTAGAAGTGGGGAACTACATAATTGAGGATAGAGCGTGAAAGTGGAAGCACAATGTGAAGAGGGCAGAGAATGTGGGGAAGAAAACAAAGCAAGATTTGGGATTATGAGGGCTCAAGGCTGAAGACAGCCTGTAAAAGGACCCAAAGGGAAGAGTTATCATAACATATTCTCATCCTTTTCAAAAACACCTTGGCTGTCATGTTGTCAATTTTAAAATTAAAGCCACCCAAAAATATTGGCTCAATTCATAAATTCCAGTTTTTAGCCTCCTCAAATTTAAAATTCCGGCTCCACCGTTGCTTATTTACCTCCTATTTTTCTATTATTATAAAAAAAAATTAAAAAAACTGCAAATTGAATTTTTAAAAACTTAGAATGATATTTTTATAACTCATTGATAGTAGGATTCCAGCTTAAAATATAAGTATTCAAAAATAATAAATTTTATTAATTAAGTCAATCCTTGCTTTTAGTTTTATCATGTTAATATTATTTTAGAAAGTAGATAAATATTACAAAATTTTATCCAAGGTAACTTGCATGCATACTCTTTATTCTGCAAGGTTTTATGAAATCTTACAACTTTTTATGTATCTTTATATATTTTTCACCTTTTTTTTTAATAAAATGTTGCAATTTTGTGTAGATTTTGTATGTGATAAATATATAAAAATCTATAACTTCATCCATCAAAATTATAACATAAAAAACTTTTGAAAATTTGTAGTTTTTTATGAAAAAAATCACAATTTATTATAAAAATGTTGCAAAAGTGATGATTTTCATTTAGTTAAATTGTGTCGTTTACCCTTTAAGTTTCCCTTAAATTTTAATAATACTCACTAACTTTTATTTAAGTAAATTTTATAATCTAACTTTTAAAATAAATACAATACGAGATATTTTAAAAAAATCAATGGCCTTTTATACAGTAAAATCCTATATGACTAAACATAATAATGGCTAGACTATGACATTTTATCTGAAGTAAAATTCTGTTATTTGAAAATAAAACTCTTGCATTCAATTTATTTACAATATCAAAGATAGCTATTTTCTCAACATTATTGGAATAAGAATAAAAAGTTTATAATTGGCTAAGATGGGTCCATAAAGGAAAAAAAAAAAAAAAGGAAGAAGACAATGCAAATTGAAAAATTCATGCAACCTCAAATTAAAGGGATTGTCTTGGATTGACATTGGTCTGTGATATTTCCATTAAAATTCTTTTGCCACCAAAGCAATACATTGCATTCCATTAGTCATAGTCATAGATGAGCTTGTAGATCCATAACAAAAAAGGATAAATTTTATACTCTAATTTGAGGAAGAAGAATTCACTCGTAGTATTTCTATAATTCGGTCAATATTCTATCTAGTCATGTAAAATTTCATCATTTGAAAAATGATTGATTCTTCAAAGTATTTAATATTACATTTATTTTAAAAATTAGAACATATAAATTATCCAAATAAAAGTTAAGGGGTATTATTAAAATTTGAGTAAAAGTTAGAAGGTAAAAAATATAATTTAATCAAAAATTTTCATAAAACTTATAACTCTCATGCATTATTTTAAGTGTTCATGAAATCAAATATCTTTTATCTATCATTATTCTAAGTCGATATTAATTTGACAGAATTAACATAAGAGGATTTATTTATTTTTATAATCCAATGACTAAGAAAATTCAAATTCACAAACTCATTATATAAAACGTGAAATGTGATCATTTGAGGTTGGTGAGAATTCAAAATAATTTGAAAGCCCGGACTTTGTGGCATAAAATTTAACTTGTAAAACGACTATACATTATTGATGAAAAGGATGTTGTCTACTTTGAATTAGACTTATCAACCAAGTGCTGTTAGCTTTGTCGATCAAAAACACATCTCATAAGAACATGGGACGTTGAAGAAGGAATTAGCATTTATGGAGCTTGGTTGGAAGATTTAAAATGAACAACAAACGCTGAACGAAAGATCAAAATCAAATGAAAGTGAAATTGCTTCCTTAACAGTACTGCAGGCACTTGAGGACAAAGTAAGATGGACTGATTAAGCAAAGACAAAAATGGCTTCCGATAAGGATTCTAGCTGGCCTTCTTCAAAAGCAAGCTACAAAAGAATGCACTTCAAAAATCTTGTGTTTAACTTGGAGCAAACACATGAGCCACAATCAGCCCACGGCTGAAGCTCACTCGTTTGGCTTCATTCGAACTCTTGAATTTGGTTTTTTCTCAATCAAAATAACCGCATAAATTATTATCAAACAGTGATTCAAATGATATCAACTTTTCTTAAAATTAACTGTGTATTAAGAAATCTTTCGATTTTCATAAATTCAATTTCTTAATTTCCATAAAGAAATCCATACATTTAATGAGAATTAGGATGATAAAGAACTAGATAAAACATTGATGCATTTGAAGGACTACAATATTTTAGAAATGAAATGTGGAGAAAAAAAAATTTAGGGTATATTTGGTTACTCCTCTCAAAAATAGTCTTTTGTTTTTATATTTTTAAAAATAAAAAATTTCATTTGGATAAGTGTTTTTGTAGTTAGTTTTTAAAATTTGTAATTTGAAATGTGAGTTTTAGAAATAGAAGAATAAAAATAGCTTAAGATGTTTTTGTTTTTTTTTTCCCCAAACAACTTTAAAATAAGAAAAATAAGTTCTTATTAATGATACTATTATAATTAAAATTACTTTAAGAATAATTTTATCAAATACTTTTTCTTTTGCAAATTATTTTTAATCCTCATTCTACAAATTATTTTAAAAAATAAGAAAATGAAAACACAAATAAGCTCGAGCGCTTGTGGAGTTATGTTAATCTAAGCTAATTTCAATTTCAAGTACGACTAAATTTTTTTTTTTAATCAGTGCTAGACAAAATTAATATGTGCAGTCTCAAAATAATTTAACGGACTCAACCTATTTTGATAGGTTTATCCATCAAGTTAAAATTTTTATTTAAAAGAGCATTTGATTTATTAAATTTTTTCCATTTTTAAAAATATTTTACAAGAATAAACTATTTTTATTTTTAGTTTATAATTAAAAAAATTAAATGAGAATGTACACATTTATTCATATGAAGTGGTTGGTATCCATTTTCATAATATGAAAATATTTTAATCATATAAAAAATATTATTTTACTTAATTTTTTGTTAAGGATTTAACCATCACTTTAAACTATCATTATTATTTTTCATTATTAATTATCATCTATAATCATTAATTAGTTAATTTTTCAATGTTAATTGATCAGATTCTTCTAGCAAGACTCGTTGTACACTGACCAACAAATTTCCAGTAAGAACATTCAAATTTTTAAGAATAGATAAATTAATTGATACACCATTATAATATTGTTAAAAATCTTATTAATTGAAACAACACGACAAATGTGTTTAGTAAATACGTTTTTATCAATGTTTAACTAATTCGAGAAGTTTTAATGGACTGACTTAATGTTAATCTATTGTTTTTAGTGTCTGATAAATAATTGTTTGAATTAGCGAATTAATTCTTAAAAAATTAATTTTAAAAAATTTTGAAATTCAGATATTTCAGTTAGTTGATTTATATTTAGTGTGTAAAAGGATAATATTACCCATAATTATAACTCTTTATTTTAAAAAATAAAATCTAATAAATAATATATTATAATTATTTATTTCTTAAAAAAATTTAATAATAATAAATCAAGATTATTTTAAAAAAAATCTAATAAATTATAATGATCTATATTTTAGAAAATAATTTAATTTGATAAATAATATATTAAAATTTAAAATATTATTAAAATAAAAAAATACTTAAGTAAATAATAAAATATATTTATTTCTTTATATATTATTTTATATATAATTAATTAATTTTATTAAATATTTTTATACAAATAATTAATACTATTATTTATATAAATAATTAATATTATTATTAAATCAAATTAACTAAAATAATAAACTATCAGCTAATCACTAAATCCATCAATTAGTTAATGGAATTTGCTAATTACCAAACAAATAAACCACTTTATGAGAGCTATGATTACCGTATCAAAGTTTTAGACGTCAAAGCGAGTCACAACGTGAGAGTAAATGATGGGTTCGCCGTTGTATAAACCTGTGATAGGTGGAGAAGGACTGGTTCTAACTCCAAAAATTGGTGGGGTTAGAGAGGAACGAAGCAGGAAGAAATTAGCATTATAATTTTTCAATTTTATTTAAAAAAATAAAAAAGGACCAACCTTGAAATTTAAAACTTTTAATGGAATTTTGATCAGAAACAATTATAATTACGGTTTTAAAAATTTTCTCATACTTCTCTTCTAGTTATAAAAAAGCAATGACATGTACTATTAAGCCACTTACTTTGATAATTTTGCATATAATTTTTATTTATTATAGTTTTATCTCTTTAATTCCATTATTTGTTGAACATGACAAAAGTTTATAGAATAACTCTCTGTTCATCATCGTAGAATCCGGAATACAATTTGTTTATTTACTTATATTTTTCTCCTTATTATTTTTAGAGTTCACAACATATGACCATTTATTTATTATTTTTCTTGGATCATCGATGACAAAAACGTTTTGTGTTATTTATGTTTAAACTAGTACAAAGACTTCAAATTTTTTCTCAACATATTATATATGTTGCGTTTGTTTTGAACTTTTTGTGTATAAGATCTCATTAATAAGCTACTTAAATTCTAGATTTCTCCCCAATAATTTAGTTGATATTAAGAAAATGAAAGTAATTTACTAAAACAAAAACAAGTTTTATCCTAAGGTCTCACATTTTCTTGCATAAAATTTTTATATAGAATATTTTCATACATTGGTACAAGTGTAGGCATTTATAGCATACCTTGGGATCTCAAATAATGGAAAGTCTTTCTGAATGATGGCTAACCAAACTGATTGGTCATACACTGCTGATTGTGGTTTAAAAGGGTTTAGAAGTTGAGCTTTTTCCTAGTTTTTTGGACAATATACAGGCATTATCATTTGCTTGCCATGCCCAAGGGTTCAGTTCCTGTACCATATGCAAGTAAGTGCTATTGCTATGAGTTGTGCCATTGTCTAAAGCGGATGTGTTGGTGCTATGGTGTGGTGACTTAGATTGATGGTGGTGCAGTAGAGTTTGATGAGGGAAATTTCAGAGAGTTGGAAGAAAGAAAAGAAAGAATGTGAAGAATGAGAGATGAAGTGGGCTTTGAACTGCACTAGAGTAGAGAATTTCAATTCAATTCAAAGAACAGCGAGTAGGAAGTTTGAGATTGGACTATTTGATAGGAAGAACAATTTTAACCTGTGACCGGGTGTAATGAAAGATATTTGCTGTGCAAGGAATAATCAAACCACTCGATGGAAAGGAAATAAAGCCTGGGAACTTAACAAACAAAGCATGGGCATAGATGGAGATAAAGGTAATTACCATTATTGGGCTAAATTTGGCATTTGAGGTCTAGAATATGGTGCTTTAAATAAGATTTTTTGTGTTAATTTGTCAAAGAAATTAGAGAACTTTTATATGTTAAACTCTCTCATAACTCACATATATTTAAAGAAAAATTTGTGGAAATTACAATTGAGGATGAAGATAAAACTTTGTTAATGCATTCATCTCCTTTTTAAGTTCATAGGATAGTTTGGTGACTATGTTATTGGCTAGAAAAGATATGCACAAAATATGTAATTTTTACTATATTAGATAATGAAAATTTGAGAAAGCATTAGACTAGATTTGAAGGAACTGCTCATATTGCTAGCATTGATCGTGATAGGAGTGCATTTGTTTTATATGTTACAATTTTATTTTATTTGATAATCACCAATTTAGGCGTCTCAGATTTTGACATATACATAGATTATATCAAGGGAAAGTTCTCTATTAGAGCTAGAAAGAGAAAAAAAAAAAGCAAAAAATAGAATATTTTAAAGCTGATCCACATTGACATTAGTACGTCGATTACACTTAGTGCTATAGGTGATTTCAAATACTTCATCAACTTTATTGATGACTATTCTAGAATTGGATAAGTAGAGCTACTCAATGAGAAATCTGAATTGTTAAATGTTTTCAAGACATTTAAGACTGTAGTTTAGCTCAAACTATGAAAGAAGATTAAGTGTATCAATTCTAAAAAAAGTGGTGAGTATTATTGTAAATATGATAAAGCTGGAAGAAACCTTAGCCCTTTTGTTAAATATGTATAAGAATGTGGAATTAAAACCAGTTACACAATGTTTAAGACACTAGAATAGAATGGTATGGTAGAAAGAAAAAACTAAACATTCATGGATATAATAAAATGTATGTTAACCCATTCTACTTTGTCAGAATTCTTGTAGGTTGATTCTTTAAAAATAGCCATATATATTTTGAATTAAGTTTTAAGCCTAAGATTCATTATGAATTGATATATGGAAGAAAGCCTAGTTTAAAGCATTTTCATATTTAGGATTGTAAAGCTAAAGTGAGGTCGTACATTCCATCCACAAGGAAGTTTAATTCAAAAACCATTATTGGTTTCATTGGTTACTACAATGGCTCTAGAGATAACAGGTTCTACTGTTAACTCATTCTACTATGTTTGTTGAATCGGATCATGTTGTTTACTTTGAAAATGAGTTGAATACAGGGAGTGAGGTACCATACATCACCACTTTTAGAGAATAAGAGGTTGTAATTCCACTAACACCTCTATTGGTTGAAACATCTTATGTTGTTCCACAAAATGATCCAACACAACCAATGATAGAAGATGTAGAGGTAGATGAGATAGTTAAAGAAACTCCTTTCAAACTAGTAATTTCAAATAACTATTTAGTATATCTACAAGAGCATAAATATGAAGTTATTGATTATTTTAATCTCTTAATTTTTCACAGGCTATTTCTAGTCCTAATTCTATAGAATGGATTTAACATTATAAAGGAAGAGTTGGCCTTAATCCATAAGAGTGAAGCATGGGATCTAGTTGAATTGCCTACTAGTTGCAAGGTAGTTAGTTGTAAATAGGTCTTTAAGATCAAGTGAAACGCTTGAGGAAAGATTGAGAGGTATAAAGCTATACTTGTTGCAAAGGGCTATACTCAAAAAGAAGGCATAAATTATAAAGAAAATTTTTTGTCAATTGACTCAATTTTAACTAAGGACTTATTTTCAGTTGCTATGACACTAATGGCTCATTTTAACTTGGAATTGCACCATATGGTTGTCAAAACAAGCTTCTTGAATAGTGATCTGTCGAAAACTGTATATATGAATAAGCTAAATAGTTTCCAACAGAAAGACAAATAACACATAGTGTGTAAATTGAAAAAGTCTATATATGGTCTAAAACAGACATCAAAATAGTGGTATCTGAAATTTGATGAAATTATGACTTCTCTTAAATGCAAGAAGAATAATGCATACCAGGGCATTTTATATGATGATAAGTGTAGGAAGTTTTGTGATTCTAGTATTTCACGTTAATGATATTTTCCTTGTTAGTAATAATGAGAACTTGTTAGTTGAAATAAAACAAATGTTGTTAAAACATTTTGAAATGAAGGATTTTGGCGATGTTTCTTTTATGTTAGACATATAGATTCATCTTGATAGATCCCACGATATGCTTGGATTGTCTTAGAGATCATATATTAAAAAGCTTCAACATGTCCACGTGCTCTCACATTTCTACACCTATCCAAAAGAGTGAGATATTTTCAAAAGTCCAATGTTCTCAAAACAACGATGAAAGAGTAAAAATGAAAAATGTCTCATATGCTTCTATTGTTAGTAGCCTAATATATGCTTAGGTATGTACACATTGATGGAACCGGTCCGGCCAAAGAGGGGAAATTTTCGAAAATTTTCTGACAGAGGACCCAACTTGACCGAACCCTTCCCCCGGAAATTCCCTTTGTGTAGAGGTTCAAACATAGATAAATAC
>JANHAO010017125.1:0-14107 GCA_026873985.1 Saraca asoca
ATATTTTAATCTACTGCATCTTATTGATTCTATGATCTTGCATCTTTCTTTATGATTTGCTTTCTTTATTAATCTTGTTTTCTATTTTTTTCTTTCTTGATTATTTCTTTAATTCACTCCATCCTTTCTTTTGTTCTTGCATCTACTTCTTTATTCTTGATCTTGCATTCTTGTTACTTCTTTAATTATGATCTATTTTTTATTATTTTTTTTATTCTTATTTCAATCATGCATGAATAAATTCTTACTCTAGGCTTGGGATTAGCCCACATGAGTTTTTAGGCAATTGTTTTAGCAAAACCCTTATTGTAATTGTTTAGCCTAATTGATTTGATTATTATTCCTACATAAGATAATTTGTTTGATCAACTTATTATCTAATCTTAGGTGGATAGTTGAATGATCGAAAGGAGAAAATTATTACAGGAATCCTAATAATCAAATAGGGGAATCTTAGTTGCAAAAGTAGATGAGAATCTTTTAGGATGAAACTGGTTAGCATAGAACTTAAAGGGCCTAAGTTATTTTAATCCATGAAAGTAGGTATTACATTAAATTAGGTACGATTGTTAAACCTTGAAAGAGACTAGTATAATGAAGGCCAAATCAGCCCCAATTGCCTGAATAATTAAAATGAGGAAATTTTATAATATTTGCCAAGAATCATATGTGAGGTGAGTCCTAATCCTAGGCCTTTTACTTTTGATATCTTCTTTTAATTACTTCTTTATTTATTTTCTTTCTTTAAAATTTCTTCTTTTATTCTTCTGTATTTCTTTTCTATTCCTTAGTACTTTCTCTTTTTCTCAATAAATTTGGATAGTTGAATCGTAAAAATTTTGGTAATTAATATTAACTTCTCTGTGGAATCAACCCATATTTGCCAATACTAGCTACAACTATGCCGTGCACTTGCGGATATTTAAAACATAGACATCAGACTCAAAACTTGCAAATAATATTAACCCATACAAATTTTTCAATCTTTGAAGAAGATATTTCTATGAGTTCCTTAGTGTCTGCCTATTTAGTGAAATAGTCAATAGGCACTACTGCATATTTACAATTCTTGTGACCTATTGGGAGTGGTCTAATCAAATGTATGCCCTAGATCACAAAAGGCTAGGGACTGACCATTTGTTGTAGGTAGGCTAGTGGAGCTCATGCAACTTTGGCAAATCTTTGGCATTTGTCACACTTTTTAACAAGGTCAAGGGTGTCCTACTTCAATGTTGGCTAATAGAATCTCTACTAAAATGCTTTTTGAGCTAGAGATAGCCCCAACATGGTTCCCACAATGATCGGCGTGAATTTCCTTCAGGATAGTGACATAATCATTGCCATTTATACATCATAGTAATAGAGTGGAGAATCCTTTTTTATATAACATGTCATCAAAGATACAATATCTAGCTACTCGAGCTCGTAGACAACGTGTTTCAAGTTTATCTTGTGGTAGCTTGCCATCTTGCAAGTAATCCAGAATTGGATACATCCAAGAGTCCTTTACCACAGCAATTGCCATCATAGCATCTTTCTGGTCTGTGCTCGGTGATGAAAGGAACTCCATTGGAATTACTCCTAGGAAATCTGCATCTTTTGTTATGGCTACATGAGCTAATGCATCTGCATGTGCGTTCTGAGCTCACGAAATTTGGTTGACCTAATATTGTTGAAAAGAGTCAAGCAGTTTGCTAACCTTTTGAAGGTAAATGGCCATTTTGACGTCCTTGTTTGGTATTCACCTCATATGTGATAAACTATGAGATGGGAATTGGTAAATATTTTTAGGTTTTCAACTCACGTCTCTTTCACTAGATGAAGCTCTGCTAATAGTGCTTCATATTTAGTTTCATTGTTTGTAGCTTGAAAACCAAATCTTATTGTGCAAAGGATTTTGTGCTTCTTTGGGCTAAGAAGAAGCTAGCCGTTTGCTCGCTTGATGACCCATCAACATATAACTCCTAACATGGAGCCTTTGGGGCCTTTATTTCATCCTTTGCGGGGCTTGTGAACTCTGCAATGAAATTGGCTAAGGCTTGTCCTTTGATTGTTGGTCTTGGCTTATACTCAATGTCAAACTGAGCTAACTCAACTGCCTATTTGAGCAAGCGACCTGAAGCATCAGTTTTCTGTAGGATTTGCCTTAGTGGGAACTGCATTAGCACCACTATGCTTTGTGCTTGGAAGTATGGTCTCAGCTTACTTGTTGCAATTAAGAGGTAGTAACTAGCTTTTCCATTAGTGAGTACCTTATTTTTGCATCTAACAATCTTTTACTCACATAATAAACTAAAAACTATGCTCAACCTTCTTCTCGTATATGAGTTGCACTGAGAGAGTACTAAGATACTCCCAAGTAAATTACAAGCTTCTCACCTTCCTTCATTTTTGACAAGAGGGGAGCTCAACCCATGTATTCTTTAAGCTATTGGAACGTGACTTCACATTGTTTGATCCACTCAAAGCATTTGTCCTTCTTTAATGCATCAAAGAAGGGGATGCACTTATTTATCGCTTTTGAGATGGATCTACTGAGCACTGTGATCTGGCCGTTAAGGTTTTGAACATCTTTGATTCTAGTATGGCATCTCATGTCAATTAGAGTTTTGATTTTCTTGGGGTTCACTTCAATTCCCTTATTGTTTACCATAAACCTGAGAAACTTTCCTGAAGCCACACCAAATATGCACTTGAGTGGATTTTGCTTCATTCAATATTTCCTTAGAATTTGGTACATTTCCTCAAGATCGTGTTCATGGTTGGCTACCTATTCAGATTTTACCAATATATCACCCATGTACACCTCTATTGTTTTCTAATCTGGTCCTTGAACATCATGTTCACTAACTGCTGGTAAGTTACCCCTGCATTCTTTATGGAGAGGATCAATGTTGAGTCTATGTGACATGATCCTAGGATCAATTCCTATCATGTCTTCATGGTTCTAAGCGAAAAGGTCCAAGTTTGCCTTGAGAAATTTAGCTAGCTAGACCTTCATATCTAGAAGTAGGTTTTTTCCTAACTTAAGCCATTGTTCAGCATCTTTCTCATTGACTTATACATCTTCGAGCTCTTTTACTGGTCTAGTAATTTTTTTAGTATTTACCTCGTGGGGGTCAAGGTCGTGGCTGACTTCTATCGTACTCTCATCTTGTTGCTCGTTGCCAGATACCAAATTGACCTTTTTCCCTTTTACTCCTAATTTAACCATATCCTCATAGTAGCATCGAGCTACTTATTGCTCACCTTTCATGCATCTGACCTCATTAGGAGTTGGGAATCTGATGGTAAGGGTTCTAGTAGATGTGACCATGTCTAGGTCATTCATGGTAAGTCGACCCAACACACCATATTGTATGTTGAGGGATAGTCTATGATTAAAAAATTTACTAGGACAGTGGCTTGGCAGTCTGAATGTCCTAGAGTGATAGGAAGTTTGACTTGCCCTGCTAGTAGTATTACGTCCCCCATGAAGCCATAGAGGGGTTCCAGGGAAGGTTTCAACTAGTCCAAGCTTAGACCCATTTGATCAAAGCATCCTTTGTAAATGATGTTTATCGAGCTTTCAAAATCAATCATTATTCTCTGTACTTTGGCATTACCGGCACAGGCTCAGATAACTAATACATCAATGTGAGGAAAGCGTACTCCTTGTACATATTCATTTGGAAAGGTAATGCTATTTGAGGTCATTTTGGCCTTCTTGGCGAGTCTCTTAGACTCACCATGACTTATGATTAGGATATGGTTGCCTCTTGCACGTAGCATTCATGCAACCTATTCAAAGTTCTTGTGATGTGAGGCCTGCCATGGATAATGAATATTGTTTTCGATGCAAGCACCCCCTCTTGTTTGGGAGTTCATTGGCACTATTGCTATATCAGTTGACAGGGTTGCTGAGGTCGCTAATCTGTAGCTCGCACCACATAATCTCTCAAGTGACCTTTTCGAATCAAATCCTTGATTGCATCTCTAAGTGCCCAATAATTCGAAGTGTTGTGGCCAGCTTCAGTGTGGTAGGCACAAAACTTGTCTCTATTTTTGAATTTGTTAGGGACCTTTATGGGAGTTGGCTTTCCAAAATCCTCCCTATTCTTTTCTATTGCAAAGGTCCTATCTTGGGAATCTAACAAGATGCTGTAATTATCATGGCAACCTAGACGTTAAGGTCACTCATTCCTGGTTTTCTTTGTAACTTGACTAGCTGAGTCATCTTTCTGGTCTTCCTTTCCTTTTTTGCCATTACTTCTCTTTTTACTTTGGCCAACGATGATTGCCCCCTCCTTCTATTGGGCTTCCCTAGTCCAAGGGTTTCTTTCCAACTAATGTCCTTGGCCACTCATTCATAGAATTCAGCCAAGTCTCTCATCGGAGACTTATATATGCTATTGTATAGCTCACCATCCTTGTGAAATCCTGCCAAATCACTGTGAGAATGCACTCATCGATGGGACTTTTTACATTATTGACCTCATGTTTGAAGTAAGTGATGTAGTCTTTTAGTGACTCATTCTTTCATTGAAAGATTGTTATGAGGTGGCAAGATGGTGTAAGCTACTATTTTAGCGCCTTGTATTGGTTAGTAAATCTTCTCTAACACTCTTCCTAATTGTTAATGCAACAAGTTGGGAGATTTTTGAACCATGTTCAAGGTATGTCTCCAAGAGTAGCTAGGAAGACACAGTACTTGACCAAAGGATTAGTCGTCTGGAGATCTATCTATACATTGAATGCATCCAGGTGGTCATAAGGGTCACTATCCCCTTTGTATTGTGGAATTATAGGGATTTTGAATTTATAAGGGAGAGGTTTTGTTTCAATCTAACGAGTGAATAGTATCCTTTGCTCATAGCATTCTCGACTACCCTGTGTCTAAAGGTATTCTTCTAATTACTTTACCTCCAGAGTAATTCTTCTACCATCTGGTCATGAGTCTTAGATCATCATCTAGAGGATTGGTAACTTTTGCTGTCATGGTCATGGAAGCGATGATATAAGGTTTCACGCTTTTTTTGCCCATGTCCTAATAAATGTTGACCTGACACATGCTTTTGTCTAGTTCTATTCAAGCTTTCTACTTGATGTGAACTCTCACATCATTGATCATTATAATCTTTGCGTGCTTGGTTGACATCTGATCTCATTCGCAAGTTGGAGGAGTGAGCTAAATTAGCGTGCTAGCTATTCCTTCTAAGCTCTTCATTGTGGTTGCTAGAGCACTCCTTTGGGCATAGCAACTTCAGCTTGTCTTTGCATGCCTTGGGCTTGTGCTTGTGTTATGATCCTAACAGCCTCAACGAGCTGTTTTATTGTGTTTTTAAGCGCTTCTTGACACTGGTGCCATGTTTGCACTATGTGAAAACCAAGAATGATAATAGCAGGCTAGTGGTGGGCTGCTGGGGGCAAATTAGCAGTGATACCTCAACAGGGGTAGTGAAGGTTCCTGCCACAAGGTAACCTGGTTCCTACCGCTATTGTATGTGACCTTTTGGCTAGTCAACCAAAGTGTTTGAACTTCTAGTGGTTCTTCCTTTGGCCATCACAATTGTATAGAAAGTTCACCAGAATACAGTATGGGGCCCTCATTTTAGCACCAAAATGATGATGGTGATATTTGGTAAGCCTAAACTTTGTCAACCAAAAAAGTTCAGTAAATCCCAAATTGCAATTCTAGTTGTTGTAAGAGAGAGGGATGATGAAAGAGAGAGGTAGAGGAAGAACAGGGAAAGGGTGTTGGGAGTTTTTAAGGTGATTTAGCTAAAGTCTGTTGATCGACCCCTACGTCCATAATAACATATTTCTAAGAGTGTGTTTACAAAGTTTTTTGTGTACTATTAATTACTTGACCACTATGGTATTGATTTTTTCCATATCTTTTGTACAATGATCTTAACCCCTATTTATAGTGTTTAGGGTGTACAATCTTAAATTATTCCAAGAAAGGAAACTAATAAAGCAATTTTAAGTTGATTTCAGTTGGTTGATGTCTACAAGTAAGCCATGCAAGTTGATTTGTTTTCAGCTTTAATCATAGCAAGGGCACTCCATACAGTGGACTAGACCTTGTTCTTGCTAACCTGGGGCCATCATTTCGACCTTTGACCAGTGACCTCAAGCTTGTTGTTGGGGACTTGACGCCTTGTTTTAAAAAGCTTAATTTAGGTTGGGGCGGTCTTTTATTAACTGGGCCTATCTATTGGGCTTTTACCAGCATTTTCACATGGTTCCAAAAATACCCACAACAATACTCATCTCCTCCATGAGAATATTTTGTAGGAACATTGAGTTAAGAACATTCTCAAATAAATTTTTTAAAATTTTGAACAAAACATGAAAATTTAATATTTCCTTAAAATATTCCTAAAAATATGAGAAAGATTTCATGAACAAAATGTAACCCAAAGATAAAAGCTAATTAGAATTAGATTAAACAAGTAATAGATGGTTTGCTGGCTTACTCAATACCTTGGGAATAATAGATGTATAAAGTGCGAAGCAGAAAAAGCTTACATATCAGATACAACTATAGTAATATTTGCAAGTCCGACACTTTGATATAGTTAGGTGAACTTCCTCTTTCTAAGCGTGTAAAACAAACCCAATCAGCAATTCCTTTGCATAATCCTAGAAATGATAGAAGGTGACTGCTTTATGATTTTTCCTAATCTCCTCCTTCTCAATGATTTTTCAATTTCTCCTTTTTATGATTTTTTGTATTTCTTCTTTCTATGATATTTTCAATCTCTTTATTTATGATTTTTGGTGTGTCATTTCTCCTTTGACATGTTTTCTATTTATAATTAGAGAAGGACCTTTGAGTATCGATTATCTTTAATCCATTTGTGTCACAATATAATTCTTCAAAATAAAAGACAAAACAGAGTGATAAATAGATAAATAAATAATAAAATAAAATAGATAAAAAAATTATAATATCCATCTTTATCTCTTTTTCTTTTCTTATTAAAACAAACCAAAACTCCCCTTTAGTATCTTTTAACATGTATTTAAATGTAATTTGCTAATGTAAAATATTAAGGATAATAAATAAATATATTAATTAATTACTTAATTAGGAAAGGATAAACCTGTCCCTAATGATAATCATCTTTAATATTGTGTCCTCTCTAAAAAATATTTAAAAATAATTAATTAGGGAAGGATGAACCTTTCTCTGATAATAATTATTTTTTACCTTATGCCTTTTCTAAAAAATAATTAATTGAAGAAGAATGAACTGCCCCCAGATAATAAGTGATAAAAAGATAAAATAAATAAACAACATAAAAACAAAAAATGGGTTAATCTTATTCAAAAAATTTAAAGATAAATTCCAAAGAAAAAACATATATTCTCTATATTTTTTATCCATTATTTTTATATTTTTTTAGATATTTGAAATGAAAATAAATGACAACTAAAATAACAAAACAAGATTACTATCAATTTAGCCAAAAATTTTAAAATAATAAAAACTAAAAAATAAACTAAAAATTCAAATTTTTTATTATTTTTTAATTTTTAGATTGACCTTGACAAAATATGATGTCCACATTTCTCCCTCTTTATTAATTTCTTAATAGAAAAAAGTTATAAACAAGTTTACAACATTCCTAACTAAGAATGAATAAAGATAAAATGAGTATATTACTTGGGTGCCTTGTAGCTTTATGAAAGCAATTTAGAAAATGAATGTGGCGTAGTAGGAATTTCTTAGTAGGAATTTAAAATATGAACGTAGTGCAACAGAAATTTAAAATGAGAATGTGATACATCAAAAATTGAAATCACAAGAATTTTAACATGCGAATGTGACACAACAAGAATTTAAATGACAAAATGTGAACGTGATGTAATATGAATTTAAATGACATTAACTTAAAAAGCGAACATGACGCAATAGAAATTTAAATGAAAAGAATTTAAAAATGGGAATGTGGCATATCAAAAATTTAAAATGCAAGTGTGACATAATAAGAATTTAAATGACAAGAATTTAAAATGCGAACGAGGATCAACAAGAATTTAAATGATAGAAATTTTCAAATTGTGAATATGGCACAACACGAATTTAAATGATAGAAATTAAAATTGAAAACATGATGCATGAGAAATTTGAATGACATGATTTTTAAAATGCAAATGTGGTGTAGTAGGATTTTAAATGATAGAAATTTAAAATGTGAATGTGACACAGCAGGAATTTAAATGATATGAATTTAAAATACGAACGCAACACAACATGAGTTTAAATGACATGAAAGTAAAAATGCGAATGTGGCATAACATTAATTTCAATGATAAGAATTTAAAAATGTGATCATGGCGTAGGAGGAATTCAAAAATGCGAACATGACATAATAGGAATTAAAAATGCGAATGTGATGCAATTTGAATTTAAAATGTGAACATAGCACAATTGAAATTTAAAAACATAAACATGGTGCAGCAGGAATTTAAATAATAGAAATTTAAAATGCAAACATGGCATAATAGGAATTTAAATTACAAAAATTAAAAATGTGAATGGGATGCAATAGGAATTTAAAATACGAATATAGCTGTAATATCCAAAATCCTTTATGAACAATTTTCCTAAAATTCTTTTATAAAATCATATTATTTTGGAGCATTTAAGATTTTGTTTTGCCCTTCCTTGAATATTTGTGAGCATAAAGTTTTGTCAAATGAATTTTAAAATATATATAAGCTATAGTTTTTACATTTTTGAATTTAAAGCCATAAGTAGATATATTAGTATAATCTCATTTATTGTTTTAATTTTGAAATGTGCTTTGAGTTTTCTTTATTTTGTTTTTAGTTCAGCCCATTATGGGCAAAGGATGCAAAAAAAAAAAAAGAAGTTAAATGGATTATTGCAATTATTTTGGTGTCTGGAAAATATGTGAAAATCTTTAAAACTATTTTTACAGGTTGTTGGAAAGGTGTGTGACTCTAGAAACATCTGTAAAAACAAAGGCGACTTTGTCAAAATTTGGATAAAACTTTTTCTTAGTGAAACTAATCCTTCAAACACTTTAAATGGATTTTTAGTCTTCATTCTTCTTTAAGTAATGGGGTTTATGCATTGTCAAAGTGTGTCAAACTTGTAGTTTGTCATCATTGGATGTCTTCCTACACTAGTCGCACCTTAAATTGGGGTGTGACAAAGTTGGTATCATAGCATGGTATAAGGTCTGTCGAGATGCATGAATATACGGCTGCCGATGTGGAATAACTATACCATGTTCATGTTAGTGTGCTTGAGAACACAACATATGAACAAACAAGTCATGGATCTTTGAGATCTTTAGGTTAAATGTTAATGAGTTTTGAGCCATAGCATATGATTTTGCTTATAGAAAAAAGAACAGAAAAGAAGTTTATGTTACAAAGTTGTTGATTTTGTATGTGCATAAATGTGAGCAACTGATGGAATTTCAGATGACTTTTTTGTCGCCCTAGATGTTTAGAGTTTGTCATGCTTATCATAATTTCATTGAATTACCCTAGTAGGGAGGTATTTTCAAATTGTGAAAGTGCATGGGACTAAACATTTGATTATGAATGCCAATATGATTGTGAATATAGTACAAAAAAAAAAAAGAAGAAGAATAAGAAGAAAGATCGAGTCAAATCATAAGTGCTAGAGATGAGTGATTGTGTAAATATATATGCTTATTTATATGAAAGGTATAGTATTCATCAAAAAGATATTGGTAATTGTTATGTACTTTTCAAATATATGTATGCTTGTATAGGCTGAATCCATCCTTGTTGAGATGGTAACTTCTTAGCTAGTCAATGAGTGATGAAAGTTAAAGATTAGTTTAATTTTTTTTTCAACCTTCACTTTGTATAGTTAATAAGAACTAAGTTAGAATTTAACTAGATAGAAAATAGTGTTAGATGACTATAATGCTATTGGATTAATGGACCTTATGTAAATTATGCTTTGGATATAACCATTAGTGAATAACTTTGTATGATAAGGTAAAACCAAGACTAATTTAATGAACTATTTTTCAGGGAGAAGTGTTTCTAAAATAATTAGAGTTAGCCAGAACCTTGATTTCCATCATTTCCAAAGCTATAAGTCTTGTTTCTTTCTTGCCCCAATTGGACTCTTGGGTTCTAGTTCACTTACCTATACACCAAATGCAAGACTACACTGGCAATAATCTAAGAACAAGATGTGATGATGGTCAATCTTGTGTTCTTAGTGAAGAAAGAACTCTACCTTAAACTAACCCTTTCTTTGTAGGCAAAAAATCAAAGTGCAAAGTTACAATATAACTACTTTAGATAACAAATGCTTGTTATTTCTAGTGAGTATTTAAGTGAGTGGAGTTATGAGAGTGTTGTTGGCCTTACATTAAGTTCATGTTTATTAACTATAAAGAGGCCTCTATGCTTTAACATAGACATAGATAATTAAAAGTGTTTAAAGGTAAAGGAATCTTAAATTGATCATGGATTGTGAAGTTGCGTAGATTCTTGTATAATAATGGGTTGACTTTATCTGAGTGTGTGACATGGTACTATCAATGGATCCGACATAGAGTAGAGGATTATACTATATTAGGATTCGAGGACGAATCCTCTTGAGGAGAGGAGATGTTGTTATGCCTTTCATTGAATATTTGTGAGCATAAGGTTTTGTCAAATAATTTTTTTTAAAAAAATAGCTTTTATACTTTTGAATTTAAAGCCATAAGTATTGATTCATCCCATTTTGGGCAAAGGATGAATGAAAAGAAAAAACAAAAAAAAAAGAAAGAAGTTAAAACCACACGATTTTGTGTTGCCCTTAAATGCTTGTTTTTCCTGCTCACACTGTTGAGTTTCTCTTATTTTCCTTCTTCTCAACATTTTTGTTCACCTGGAAAGAGAGTTGCTGCTAGTATATTTAGGGTTGCTCTTTGTTACCCTTCGGATGGAGGACACCCATCACCACCCATGGTCCTGTGTAGTAGCAACTCCTGCTTCTTGTTTACTCACTGTGGTTGAGCACTGCATCCTAGCTCTTGGCTGGTCTATGACATCACGAAGGCTGCTGAAATCCATAGCTGTAGCTCCTCTAAGCTAGCCACCTAGCAGCAATCAAGGGACCAAGTAGCTAATAGTCATTGTGGTGCTCCCTATGGACCAACTGAAGCTTAGCTGCATGATAAAGGTAGAATGGTCCCGGGTTAAGAGTTGTTGCTCTGTTTGTTTAGCCCTATTTAACAACAGCCACCATCAGTGTTGCTTATGCTCTGACTACTCCTACTTGCTATCCATTGCTTCGGCCATTCTAGCTTATGGCTTGTTGTCCAGCTTCTGCCCAAGGAGGAACAAAAGTTGCAACTATCTGAGGCCGATAACTCCTTACAACTAGCAACTACCTTACTTGGATTGAACAGTTAGGAGTTCCAGCTGCATGCTGATAACAAAATATTCTAATCATTTAATTGTCCACTCACTTAGCTTCTCAGGGTCTAAACTAATTTATTTGAGTTGTGATTATTACATATTCAAGTTTTGTTTCAATTGGGAGCATTATATAGAATACTGTAGTATTTGTCCATTTTGAACAATTTCTGTATTCTGGTCATAACTTGAGCTACAATTATCCAATTAATGTGATTCTTATCTTGCAGGAAAGATAAGATGGAGAACATTCATGAAGACCTCATAGACTGAATCTAACAATTGGGTATCTGAATTCAAAGCTTAACTTGCAACTAGAATGCTGCCTTAGCCTATCTTTGGCAACCCGACCTTGGTGCACTCATCAGACAATAACTAGACTTACAGAGGTCTAATTAAGGTCAAATGAAGCCCAATTTGAAGCTGAGACATAAAGATACATTTCTTAGGAAGACCTCCTAAGCTAAAAACATCATTACAGGCATGCAAAATGAGCTGCATCATAGAGGCAGATTTGCTGCAAGTTGGGCCTCTGTAGAGTTGAACTTTTAGGCCCCAGTTGGTCTAAAACTTGAACCCTTTGACCATTCCCTGAGGCAGCCCCATACTTCATCACATCCAAGTCAAAGAAGCAAACTACAATTGGAGTTTCAAGCAAAAGGATAGGCAGTAGCAAAATGGCAGCAAGCAAAACTGGCTACACCAACTTCCTACCTGCCCAACTAACTAGCAGATAGTTTTCTCTTTCTTGCCAGTATTTTTAAAAAGAGTGTGAAGGCAAAAAAGAGGAGGAGAATATATGTTGTAGATATTATCATTGTAGCAATGGGTGATTCTAGTTTTTTCTCTACATTTTCATGCCTCTAATCCCTGGAAGGCTAAACTCCTGTAATCAGTCCAAGGGTTGACAAACTTGAAGATTAATGTGGAGATCTTGTTCCTTCATTTTGCATTCAAATTTTTGGTCATTTCTCTCCTTTCCTCTTTATTTTTATTGTGATATATGAATTGAATGGCTTCATTTGGTTTAGATATTAATATGATTGTTGCTTAACGATCACCTATAGGAAGAGGATAGGAAAACTAAGCAATTTATCAAGTTGTTGATGAGTTGTTTACTTGGCTAAAACCAAATGCTAGGTGGTCATCTTGTAGAGGGTCCATTAATCATTTCAAGGCTTCTTGGTATGATTTAAGGCCAAAAAATATGATCAATAATTGAATGAATACTTACTGATCAATGATAGATTAATCTCAAGTTTAGTGACTCCCTTGGATTGGTTATCTACTTGCTTCCTGTTTACAAGTTTCTACTTTTTAATTTTCCTATTAGATTAGCTGCTGCAAATCAACCCCCTCCCATTTTCATCTCTTAATTTGATTGTTATTATTAGATAATCCAAGGGCTCGACCCAGTGTTGCCTATACTACAAGTAGTTTAGGTAGCTCGATTTATAAATTTCTAATCTTGATTGGATTCGACACCTGATTACATGCCCAGCTCATGTAGCAACCCTTGAGTAAGTAGACAATTTACTTTTCTTGTGTATTCAAGTCATGTAACACTTTACATAAATAAATGAAGATTTTAGCTTATATTACTTTATAAATTTAAGATAATTAGAAGAGATGAGCGAGGTGGCTGAAATTATTTATGTGAAGAATTATGTAAGGCTATGGCATATTTGGACTAGTGTGAAAATGTGGAAATTGATTATGTATGTTAGATGTGCTTGTGTATACTTACTGTGCTATGTGGACAATTATATATGGAGATATGGTTCTTGAAATTTTGAATCATATTCCTGTTAAAAAGTGGGGGTGTTCTAATGTGTGTCAAACTCCACTTCTATTGATTTGTTATCTTTTGTTAAAATTGTGGGAATTGTGAATGGTGTTGTGTGTATCAGGTACAAAATACCTAATGAAGGAGTGGTTTTTTACTTGTGAAATCTAGTTACTCGGCACTTGAAGAGACTTGTAGCTTTAGAAGGATATTATAATTTGATGAGGTCAATAATATCATTTAAGTATGTTGAGTCTTCTTGTAGTTGTTTTGAGGTTTTTCTTTCCGTAAATGGTTAAAATCTACTTAAGAGTACTGAATGAATATTTTCAAAGTAAGTTCTTTATTAATAGTTTTAAGTTTATTGGACTTAATTGTCAAAGGATTGGACATAACTCTGCCTTTGTTAATGGTCATATTTGCCAAGTTAGTAAGAGGGTTGATGATGAAGTAGATTCTGCACGTTGGTTATTGACATGAAATATGAGCTTGGATAAGTTGGTAGAGTACAATCTTGATGATTTTCCTTATGTTATTCAAGCTTCAAGTTGCTAGTGTATGGAGATAAGCTTGCAATTATTAATTAGGAAGATATTGAGGGAAATTCTATTGAGACGAATGCTTGGTGTCTAAATGATGTTAGTAGGTATGATTCTTCGTTTATTACAGTGATTAATGTAGGCCTTATACCTTATGACTATGAAGTGTAGTTGATAATAGGCAATGAAATTGTACATGAGTATATCGAAAGTACCTATGTTAAATTATAATGATGATTTAACAAAGACAAATGGAAGATTGGAATGTAAATGTATTTTATGACTGATAAATGGGAAAAAGTACATGAAAATAAGATAGTTTTAGTCCATTTTGTTAATAGTATTTTATGTTTTCTTAGTGTTTTTA
>JANHAO010017126.1:0-14102 GCA_026873985.1 Saraca asoca
AAGTAGCCTCAAGGAACTTAAATGAAGTAACTTCTAAAGAAGGCATTCATGAGCTTGAGAAAATGATTAATGATCTCGGTTACCACAATAAAATGGATGTCAATCACCTGTTGGATTACTCGGGTGAAAATGATGAATGTTCAGAAGTGCAAAGCTTAGAAGAAATTGTGGCTAGTGTTATTGAAAATCCTGTTGAGGATGATTCAGTACCTTTGGAACCAATCACACGAAAGGAAGTACTTATAGTGGCAACAACTCTTCACAATTTTTTGTTGTAGCTCGAGAACATGACACCGGAGCTTTTGAATGCAATGAGAAAAGTTAGAGATGAAATCCACCTAGATTTAAATTTCATGAAAAAACAAACAAGAATAGATTAATATTTTACTAAATTGCCCTAGTTATGTTTGTAATTTTAGAGAATTATTAATTTATAATATTGACAGGACTATAAATTTATATAAGGATCTTCCTAAAGATTATTATTTCATTAATTTATTGAAATTACTAATTTTGTAAACTGGTCCAAGTTGGGACTAGAAAAAAAATATTATTTTAGGAAGGCTATTAATTTATCGAGTATTAATTTATGGAGGTTTAACTATAAATATAATCCACAATATAAATATGTATAGAATCCTAGTTATATCTTCAATAACTTGAAAGCCACATTTAGTAAATTGGTTTTTTTCAAAAGAATGTCTATCACCAACGTGGATGTAGCTAGCCACATCCTAATTGTCAAAAGTTAAGGGATTCTATAAGTGGAAATGCAAAGCCTAATTATTTTTGACACGTCATCAAAACTATGCAATATGACAAAAATAGTGTGGATTGGATTGTTATTGCTCTCTAATTAAGAATGACAGACAATTGAATTCTTTTTTGTCTAATAGTTTCTATAAGATGAATTAATAATAGATATTCTTGGTTAAATCTTTAAAGACATGGATTAATATCGTATTTATCCATTTGATCCTTTAAATAATGTGAATGTATTTAGATAAATCTAAATCTCAATGAGTTAAGAACCATCCTTAGATATCCATCTATTTCCCCTACTAATAATGGAAAATTAAGATATGCCAATATGAGAGTAAAGTTTTTGATTATACATATGTTGCCTTGAAATTTTCTCCCTCTTTAGTGTTGATACCAGGATGTTACATATGTGTGTTAAGTGATTTGTTATTGTTGGTATTATTAAAACAAAAAAAAAAAGATTCTAGTTACTTTGTTTAATTTGGATGATTTTGTAATGCCTATAATGTGATTAAAACATGCATGATTTACATATCAAATGGAATCTTAATTTATATTCAAATATTATATAAAAGTTTATTTTAAAATAAAATAAAATTTTATTTTTGTACGTACATTTGAAAAACGGGTTAATAGTTCTGGATACATGACAATGACACCTTAAATTTTCTCATGGTACACAAACTTAATCCAAAATTAAAATCTTACTAGTATTTTTATAATTTACCCACGCTTGATTACCTTAATTATTTCATATTCTAATTTTGTACATATAAATTAATTTCTTTATAAATCACTTGGTCTATTGGTATAGCAATGAAGCGCTAGAATAAAATGTGTCATTATTTATTTTCTTTTTTTTCCCTATTGCTAAGTGTTTATTTGATTACAAGCAATATTTATTTATGTGATCTTAAAACGTAAGGAAATGATGTAATGGGAAGAAGGTTTTTTGATTAATAGTGTTAACGTGAAATTTCATACATTCTACATTGTTTGTGTATCCTAATGTTTTTCCATGTGTTTTTAACTGCAGTTTACAACAATTAAATTTATATCATTGTCAATCCGCACTTTTAGGAAAAAAAATCTAATACTCAACCTGTTCATATATTTATGTATATCATTGACGATTTGATCATCCTATATTTAGTTCTCTCATCATCTCGTCCTTTGCTTAGTATGATTTTATTCGTTTTACATAGTGTTTTTTATTAATAAAAAAAGAAAATGTAAGAAAAACATGTGAAATAAAATTGTAATTAATTTGTACGTTTTGCTATGTATCCTTCAAGTTGAAAAGAAAAATATCAAACATATTTGAAAACTATTTATCAAGAAAAATAAATTATTTAATGTTAATGGATTTTTTTTCTAAAGAATGGTTTTAGAGTATAAAGTAAAAAATAATAATAAAGAAGCGAATCACATTAAAATTGAAGTCAAAGTAGGCACAATATTTGCTTAAATAATAGTAAAGTGAATCGCATTAAATCCTTTTAATTTTCTCATATAAATTAAGTTTTAATAAGCCACTAAATGCATTGGTATATGGTGAAGTGCCTGAATAGACTGTACCATTATTTGTATCCTCCTTTTCCTTTTGCTTGGTATTCATCTGTTTCCAAGCAATATCTATGCACATAACCTTTAAACATAAGGAAATGATATAAAGGGAAGAAATATTTTTCACTTTATGAGTCAACCCAAATATATTGTGTGCAATTTTTTCTTGATCTATTGTTGTTTAAATAATTGGCTACAACAATTTTTAATATATTTGATTCTAGTTTTAGAATATTTTAATAATCAATTATAAGCTTAAACAAAAAGTTATTTTGAGTAGCTTTTTTTAATAAGAATTATAGAAAAAGAAACCTTTAGATTTATATCCAACTTATCTTCATTTTTATCTTCTTTTATCATCATTGTCCTCACTCTAATAATAATTTTTTTTTCTCTTTCTTTCTTTATTATCTTTTTAATAATTTAATGCTAAAAGTGATTTTTTTATACATTATCAAATAAAAATATATTATTATAATCAATTATAAAAAATATTACTAAATATAAATGAATTATGTACAATTAATTATTTAAAAATTAATTATTAATAATTAATTATTCCATCGATATAGTAAACAAACCATATTCATTCTACGTTGTTAATAAAGTCCTAGTTTTGGATCAGGATAACGTAGAAATCATATCCCCAAGATAGAAAAGGATACAAGGTTCTAACAAGGAAATATATATGGACAAATTGGAGATTTTATTAAAAATTCTAAATATATTGCAGAATCCTTTAGTGGTGATATATAATATTAAATCGTAGTATAGATAGACTTACTTTGCTATTCACAGGAGCATCCAATCCTACTCTATCTCTTTGGAGTTGATTTGAGTTTTAGCGGCAATACTCTGTTACTTCTGTTCTCAAAATGACAAACCCATTTGCTTTACTTTTCTTGATTTTTGTTGCTTCACAATGTTTATCTGCAAGAATATTGGATGATAAAATGATTAGGTTCAATGTGATAAATTATGGTGCTAAGGGAGATGGCCAAAGTGATGACTCACAAGTATATTTTTTCATAATAATTTTTTTTTTAAATTTTTCACCTCAAAATTATCATTATCATGATTTATTATATATTAATATTAATTGACAATTTTTGCAGGCATTTCTTAAAGCATGGAAGGATGTGTGTAGTGCAATGGGAACTCCAATTCTCGTCATACCAAATGGAAAAACATTCTTGTTGCAGCCTTTGCAGTTCCAAGGTCCTTGCAAGTCTGCAATCGTTCTAGTACAGGTAAAATGAGTGCAAAATCAAAGAAGCTTCCTTGCGCCTTATTATATTCTTTCATTTCGAATTCATCTTTAACCTTTGCTCTAGAGTTTTTTAATAACACAATCATGTCCTAATGGCATATTGTTATTTGTTCTTGTAATAATTATTTTTAATTTTTGTTATTATTTTAATTTTCATGATATATATTTGTCAACTTCCTATAATTTTGATACAATTGACACAACCAAATACGTTCAACTATTAATTATCATATTCTTGGCCAAAAAAAATTGTCTTCTTAAAATGCTTGGAATAATTTATTTTGACTAATTTTTATTGTTTTGCTTTGCAGCTTCGAGGAAACATTGTTGCCCCAGGAAGTTTTAACGCTTGGAAATGGGATGATAATACGAGGGGCACATGGATCCATTTCTCCAATATAAATGGCCTTGTTGTTAATGGAGGAGGACAAATTGATGGCAAAGGTGCTTCATGGTGGAAGTCCAATCCTCAAGATAGCGAAAGACCAACAGTAAGTTTAATTGAAAGACCTCTTTTCTCAGCATTGCAATGATTGCAATAAAAAGAAAATAAAAAATACCACTACTAAAGGTTAAACATATAATTGTGTAATCCCTTGCATAATTATAATGTAGAGAAATATTGTGTTTGCTAATCGAGATTTCAAACTTGCTTGCTGTGGAGTATTTCAATTTTGAAGTTGGATATTTCAATCTTGTATACAGGCTTTACGTTTTACCGGTTGTAAGAATCTCCAACTTAGCCATTTGACTCATGTTAATAGCCCTAGAAATCATCTAAGCATAGGCTCGTGCAATGGGGTTCGAATCTTTGATATTCACATGGTTGCACCTCTTGATAGCCCAAACACAGATGGAATTGATATTTCTTCGTCATCTAATATTTTTATCTCCAATTCAAAAATGGAAACCGGTAATTAAATTATTCAGTGTTTTATTTAAGTAATTTGAAGTATAATGTTAAAATTGTATTAAAATTTATATCTGGGTTTGCGATTGGTTTAGGTGATGACTGCATTGCAATCAATGGTGGTTCATCTTTCATCAATATAACTGATGTTGACTGTGGTCCTGGTCATGGTATAAGGTTGGTCTTATTTCTTCATTCTTTCTTCTTTACTTAACCCTAAATTTTATTATAAAATATTAATCAAGTGATTACTTTACAGCATTGGAAGTCTTGGTGGCAAAGGAGCTTATGATACAGTGGAAGAGATATATGTCCAACATTGCAACTTTACTCAAACTTCAAATGGAGCTAGAATTAAGACATGGGAGGTACTGTATTATTAAAAATAAAAAGATATGAATGAAAATCAAATAGTTAATGAAGTTTAGTTTATTCTAATCATGATTCATCTTATCCTTTAATAGGGAGGATCTGGATATGCTAGAAAGATCACATTCGAAGACATAAAACTAAATGCAGTTAAAAATCCATTGATAATTGACCAACACTATGGTACTACTGTATTTGATGCCGCAAAAGCAGTCAAAGTGAGTGATGTTACTTACCGTAATGTTCGAGGAACCTCATCTTCCGAAGTAGCAATTAAACTCAACTGTGACAATGTTGTGAGTTGCACTAACATAGTACTGGATCAAATTAATATAACTTCATCTCTTCCTAGAAAGACAACAAGTGCATTTTGCAACAATGTGCAAGGAATAAGTTCTTCGACAATCCCAAACGTAGTATGTCTTAAGAAAATGTCCCATTTCTATTAAATTTGTGGAGTTTTTATTCTTAATATCAATAGCATTTCCATATATAGATATACTAGACTCTATAGCGCTATTTCACTTGATTGCATTTATGATCAATAAAAGAAGTGGGGTGTGCGTTTTTTTTTCTTACATATTTACGTTTATCTTTTTTTTTTTTTGTCATTTTATAACTTTTCAGGAGATTAATTTAAAGGTTGAAATTAAAATCACAATGCTACGTTGGATGATATGACTAATCTAATTCTAGTCTAATTTTTTCTCAAATAAAAAAGGCAAAATATTGGGACATCAAAGTAGTTTTTTTTAAGTTTTTAATTGGAAGACATTTCACTGTTTTTTTATTCTTATACTTGACATATCGATATCTAACAATTATCAAATATAGTGTCGAGCAATATTAATTTCCTTTCGTTCATTGACCAAAATTTTAGCAGTAATGCCAATTGTCAATATATCAATTTGGTACAACGGCTAAGTTTGGACTGAACCG
Source organism: Saraca asoca (assembly GCA_026873985.1). Taxonomy (NCBI): domain Eukaryota; kingdom Viridiplantae; phylum Streptophyta; class Magnoliopsida; order Fabales; family Fabaceae; genus Saraca; species Saraca asoca. The sequence continues at coordinate 5,817 of JANHAO010017126.1, forward strand.
GAGAGATGGTGTTGCATTATTTGGTATCAAGTGAGTATATTGATAAATATAATAATAATGGGCCCATGTGGTGCTTCGGGAAGGACGTAGGAAATTTGAATATACACTTTGCATGACCACTTCCTCCTGGAGGCAGTCAAACCCGCTACAGCCTGGTGCCTTGCCTTACTTCTAAGGGTGAAACAACCACATTGCTTCTCCAATCTCTTATATATATATAAGTGAAGTTCACTTAACACTGATTTTGAAACACTAGTTACTCTCCATGATAAGGAGTGATGAACATAATTTATATATATTTTATATCTTTTTATATTTTGTTTTTTATTATGTTTATGAACTTAATTGTATGCTCGTAATTGATTTTGTGGTTAGCTCAGTTTTTATGCTCAATTAAATTTATTCAGTAAATTTATATTATTTCAAACTATTTTAGATTTTTGGGCATATCTTGAGTTTTGGGCCTTGATTTTGAGTGATTCTTATGTCTTTGAAAAGTTAAGAAAAATATCTAAAAATATTTTGGAGAGCCCAAAGTCTAGTTCAGCTCGTTTAGAGGTCAATCAAAGCCTAGAAATTGAAACAAAGTGTTGTCCTATGACCCAGAACCAGTTTCAGTATTTTCATCATAAATGGAGCTCCACCCATCATTTCAATATAAACCTAAGTCCATAAGATAACTTAGATCTATTCCCACTGCTATGCTATAGGGCTTGAGGTCAAACTATATTATTTTGAATTAATTTCATGATTGTGGACTTAAGTGCTAAATTCTGTTATAGGTTGGAATGCTCTAAAAAGTTTTCTTAGTTTTTTGCTCATAACTTGAGCTAGGAATCAGGTTTTTATGCAAGGTTAAGGCTATTGGACTCCTAAGAGACAAGGCTACATTTCATATTAAAGGACCCACATCCAATTAAGCCTCTTTCTAGCCCTAATCAGCAGCCTAATTAAGAGACAATGCAGTGAGCCTATAAATACTTAGCTAAGCCACAATTATAATAATTTTTAGAATCATTTTATATTATCTCTAATTTTGGGAGGGAAGGAGCTTTGCTAGGGAAAGACTCCAACCTTAATTAGGTTTTCTCTTTTCCTTTTATTTCTCCTTTTATTTTTGTATTAATGTATAGCTATATTTTCATTTTAATCTAAGGGAAAATTTGTGCCAATTTTGTTACTGATTGTGAGACTTGGTTTGGTTGTCCATTTATTCCTGATTTAATTCTCCTTATTCTTTGATTTTATTACTTATAATTATTTTGAATGATTAGTTAATATGGCTAAATCAATTAATTTTTCAATGTGATTTGATGCTAGCTGAATTTCCATAGACAATTTCATTATTTATGGCTGTTAGTTTAGGAGAGCAATAGGCTTTTGATTTGTTGTTGGGGCAAATCAATTCTCCTAGAGAATTGAGGGTAGTTAGTTAAATTGCCCCTTGGATAAATTAATTAATTAGACTTAATATTTTCAAAACTTAATATTATTGATAAATTCAATGAGGTGTTAGGCTTCAATTGATTTAGCAATAAGAGTCAACTGGGTGGTGGGCATGGTTAGCAAATTAAGGAAGAAATTAATAAGGATTAATTAGTATCTTAGCTAAGTGGTCAAAGTGGGAGTGAAATAATAGTGTCAAAGATCAATCATAGAATTGGTTGCAAGAGTCCTTTAGGTTGAGTTTTTCACCATTTGATTTCCTTTCGTTTGTGATTCTAATTTCTATGCATGCAAACTACTTGATTTAATTCTTATTCTAATTAGATAGTAGCCTAGCCCCCATTTCATATTGCAAACACATTGAAGTAATGCAACAGTCTCTATGGACATGACTTGGACTCACCCTAGCTATTAGCTTAGATAGTTGAGCTTTATCTTTGTCATCTTGACAGCCGTCAACGAGCATAATTTGAGTTTTGAAAGAGTCTTGGTGGTCTCCATTGCCTAGGTCTCCTTGCAAGATATTCCAGCCACTGTATTCCTTTAGAAAAGATCATGTGTTCATCATTTAATATTGTATGCAATTTGAATACCTATGAATACCTTTTTAACATCAATTTCTTTGAGATCAAAGAATTATAGTGTTTTCTTATGTATCCTTGCATGATATTGATTATTGTAGCAACTTAGTTGTTGTTCCATATCACTACAAAGTCTTGCTCAAAGATCATTCATGCAATATGACCATTCTATGTATCCACATGAAGGCTTATCACACCTTATTTGAACTCTAATCATTCCATGTTTTATATGGATAGAAATTTCATTCTTAAAATTTGTGAATCCAAACTCCAAGATGCATTAAGATCATGATCACTGCTTAGTACAACTATTGAAAGCTAGTGATAATAGTCACACAGTGATAGTTAAATAGTTGATTTATCATCACCTTGACAAATATGACCATCGCTGATAATTGCATAGAAATCAAGAATGAGAAATGCTTCATGGTGAAAATCACCAATTGTAAGTAGAACTTTAGTAGATATGCCAAGAATTACAATGGCACAATGACTATCAAAATCATGATAATGATTACCATGATCATTTTGATGACCAACAAAATAGACAAGAACATCATCAAAATAATGCTTATGGTAGAGGATCATTTGGTAATTGATTAGAAGAGTTTAACAATGAAAGTATAAGAAATTCCTAGACAAATGGTTTAGTATTTCCATAAATGGGAATCATGAGGTCAACTACTCCAACTCTTGTGATGAAAATGATCATCGGCATAATGATCACGAGGAGTAGAAAAATGTCCATCCTTTTGTTTATGAAATTGAGAGAATCAATACCTAAAATTTTTAAGGCTCATACCAACTTTAAGAAGGAACAAATAGTATTAATGGTTAGTACTTCTTCTAAGTCCAAGAAGGAAATGAACATGAAGCTAAAGAAGAGTCCTAAGGCTAAGGAGTTAACTATAAGGAAACCTTTTTGCCAATTGCCATGTTGAAGTAAATTAGGATTTTACTTGCCATAGCTACATACCATGACTATGAGATTTGCCAAATGGATGTCAAAATAGTTTTCCTTAGTGGAAACCTAAAAGAGAAAATAAATATAATAAAACCTAAGGGTTTTGTGCCTAAGACCAAATCCTACAAAGTATGCAAGTTAAAGAAGTTCATTTATTGACTGAAGCAAGCTTTGCGGAGTTGGAATGTACATTAAGTACTTGAGAGGAACTAATGATGTGTTCTTGATATCTACTAGTCACATGTCATGCTATGTATGCAGCCAAATGTTTCCTATCAACTAAGTGTGACAAGTAGATATCAAGCCAATCTAGGTGATAAACACTAGAGTACAATCAAGACCATTCTTAAGTACTTGAGAAGAACTAAGGATGTGATCTTGATACATGGAGGAGACCCTGATTTGAGAATCAGAGGTTTTTCAATTAGATCAAGATGATTACAAATCACAATCAGGATTTGTATTCATTCTTAATGGAGATGCAATATGTTTAGAAAGTTCCAATCTATGTCATATGTTGGAAAGGGTTCCAAGCAAGATACCATAGTAAATTATATTACCAAATTGCTTCTTGCTTCAGAAGTAGAATAGGAAGATGTTTGGATAAAGAAGTTTTTCAAATAACTAAGGGTAGTTCTTGAGGTTGTTATTGTGATAACAATGGAGGCACAACATAAGCTAAGGTATTGTGGTCTCATCAATGATTCCAACATGTTATAAGGCATTACCATTTAATCAAAGAGATAATAAAGCACAACAAAATAAGAAAAGAACATATTACTAAAGATGATAATGTAGTTGATCCTATTACTAAGGCTTTATTCCAGTAGCAGCTAGAATGTCATTACAAAGAATCGGTATTAGATACAAGGGTGATTAGTTCTAGATCAAGTGGGAGATTGTTAGTATAAAGATGTCCTTGAGACAATTGTTGTAATGGCAAGGATACAACATATCTTAGTATATTTAATAAAACATTGTGCTTTTGTCTCTTTATCAATTTAGTCTTATATATATATGTTTAATATATATACACTAGCTTTGATAAAGTCCTTAAAGATATAATTGTGTACAAATTAAATATAATGGAGATTGTGATTATGAGATAATTTGTACATATAGTTATAATTCCTAAATATGCCTAGTTGTGGAATAATAGAGAAAATAGGATATCAATTATTTATGAGCAAACTAGTATATGTTATGTCACATTCTTTAGAAGAATGCAATGATCTCATACATTGTTTCATATGGGGATATCTGGACAAAAATTTTAGTATATTTTAGAGAACATATGACTTGATTGACCCTCCTTGAGAAATCATGTGGATTGTTACCATGTGTCAATAGACTTCTCATATGAAAGGTGGTGTAAGTGATCATTAGACTTGAGATCAACATAGTATCTTATGTGCTGAGTTGTGTATTTTGATTTTATTCTAGGCTTGCACTATTGAAAGAGTATATAAGAATAATTTTGTGTACACCATGAAGCACATAAAAGCAATGATCGATGAAAAGAGAATTCATCCTTCTTGATAACAAAGGAAAGATATTCTAAGGATGTTTTGACACTTACGCTATGATCAAAATTATAGGCCTATGTATTGATTAATACATAAAATGAATTTTATGTATAATCAATTAATAATACATAAAAAGAGTTCTATGTATGAATGATAGTGAGATAGCACATGGTCAAACAAAAACCTTAGATTCGACATTCATTGGATTGACACTTGAACCATACACTACTATAGAATGCAAAAACAATGTCATTAAATAGATGTAAAAAAAAAGGTAAACTAACATATATATAGGCGCATTGGTGTTTTTGTAAATATGAGAAAATTATAATGTCAATTCCTATTAAACAATTGTTGACGTCAGATTTTGGTTATGCTCCAAACTCCGGCCAACGGGGGGATTCTTTGGGATCTCAAGCTATATCCGGTTCAGATGTAATAGAACGACGAAATAAACAAAGATGAAAGGAAGAGCAGAGAAGAAGACACAAGGCTTAATGTAGTTTAGCCAAATCTAGATATCACTGGACCCTACGTCCATAGCAGTGTGCTAATGCAATGGTATATTTGCAATGTTACAATGTTACCCTTTGTTTTGGTAAAGCTTGTACACAGAAAAGTTAGCTCTCCCTCTTCCTCTAACAATGCAATCCTATTTATAGAGGAATGAGGAGTTACATGCATTAATTACAAGCTACAGTTGTATTACATCAAGATATAAATGAGAAAGACAGTAAAAGGGCTATAATCTGGCTACTGCAGAATGTAGGCTGTGGGATGGGCCCCCTAGGTCAGCTGTAGACTATGTCTGTCTGCATCCATTGCTTGGTATGACTATGCCAAGCGAGGTGCTGGGCATCCCGAGTAAGAATTCCTAGCTCAGGGGTGCCATGGGGACCTACTGTAGGGAGCTTGGTACTGCTTAGTGAGGTAGCAGGCTCGAGTAGGGTGATGATTGCTTGATGAGCTGGTCTTGTGATCTTCTCGCTGTGTCACTGCTTCACGGGATTGTGTCGGGATTGCTTTGCTGTGTCGCTTTCTAATGGGTGAAGTGAAGCTCGCTGAGTACCTTTGGCAAGGTGGGGGGCTTGGCCTTTGCCTTGCTTAGGGGCTTGTCCATTCAAGGCCATTTTTGCATATAACAGGACCGAACTGATTTTCACATATAACAACAACTGACGTCTAAACTTAACATCACAATTGACATCGGTTTGAGTTAAGGAACTAACATACTTTTGCAAAGATTTAATTTATAGCATTTAGATTTAAATCATCTTTAAAATCTTGGTCTCCTTAATTGTCAAATTTTTTTATTAATTTATATATTAAATTCTTAAATGATTATACTTCAAATAAATTTTTATAATATATAATCAAATAATTTTTTATTAGTTTAACAATTAAATTATGCAAATTGTTTACTTTCAACTAATTTACTAATATGACAATATTACAATTAATTTTTCATTTTCCAAGACTATGGAAATGTAAAATTCTCTAATGTTCATTAATTTCTCCTATTTTATCAAGATAATGAGAATAATAAAAACAATTCAAAATAAATTCGATATGTTTACATACTATTAAATGAATAGGTCGATTAGGTGTCAGTTTTTAATTAGAAAATAACGTAAATATATGATATTATACATTAGTTTCAACATAAATAAATGACATCTAAAGTGCAATGGCATTATAAAATGTGTCCCCTCTCATTACCCAACATTATAGAAGGCTAATGCATCCCCTCTCATTACCCAGCATTATAGACGGCTAATGCATCCCCTCTCATTACCCAACATACTACAGCTTACTTTTGGGAAGAATAGTTTCAAAGTGGAGCACAAGAATTCCATTCCACAACTTAAACTTGCTCTTTTTTCAAATTCTTCTTCCTAAGTAAGCAGTATTCCAACAATAGCTTACTCATTCTGCTCAAGTTTGCTCTGAAGATTTATAGTTTATTTTCCTTTTTTGTTTCTATTTGTTGACACCAAAATCTAGTCAACGAGTTCAGTTCAATGTTACCCCTGACTGCAAGCTAAATATGGCAGAAAATGGTGGGAAAGGGTAGTAAAGAAGAAGAAGAAACAACACCAGGAGTTTATCGTGGTTCGGCTAAAGCTAGTTTGGCCCATACGTCCACGTTGATCTTTTACTATGCACTGCAAGTTTTGGTTTTAACAGGGTATGAATACAGCAATAGAGTTCTCTCTAGATGAATAGTGCTCACTCTCAATACTGGCAGAGTTTTTACATGTATTTGTGTTCTCTTCATGTGGTGACCCCCTCTTTCTATTTATAGAAAGGGAAAGGGTTACAAGTGTAATTTCATAAATAACAAAATAATTACTTCCACCCTTCAGGGCATTTAATGCTTGGCGCTAGATAATTAATGCTGGGCAAATCATTGTGTAATTTTAGAGGCTGAGCTGTCAGCAGAAAACGTGTGCCTTGGGTTATTAACTGGGTTTCGTACAAGTATCCGTTATTAGTTGGTGAGCTAGAAGTTAAGTGGGCTGATGGCTCTGGCTGATCTCATCCTCTGTACTTGGTCGTTCCTCTGAAGACCGTGGGTTCTTTGCTGAGGGGTTGGAAGTCTTTTCAGCGAGTTGCACCCTTTCTTTCTTGACATTGCGAGATGCCTCCAACTTGCACCTGACAGTCAACGGCCCTCGCTCAGTGACCTTGGACTCCGTCTTGGACCTCCACCAGTCTAAGTGGGTTTCCAATTGAACCTTGATCGGCCCAAATCATGCTTCCAGAAAATCCATATAACACAATTTTTTTTATTAGTTTGTGTATAAATTATTAGCTTATATTTCTTTTTTTTTCCCTTTTAAACAGGGCATATACATGGATCCTTTAAAATATCCCAAATGCTTGATTCAACAATAATGTTTCTATCTAAATTTTCTTTCTTATATTTTTATAAAAATGTAATCTGGAGCACCTATTTGTAGACTATCTTTCATGTTTATCTTGTGTTTTGTTATTACAAACAATCCTAGAAGCTTGATCCAACAATAATGTTTCTGTCTTTATTTTCTTCCTAATTTCTTTGTGAAAATGTAATCTAGATCACCTATTTGTAATTTAAAAAAATTAATAGAAAAAACATCCACTTAAAAAAAAAACTAAAGCCTTTAAAATCATTTGTAGAAATTTTCACAAAATTAAATATTACCTAATATACAAAATAATTCAATTATTTAATTGAAAAAAATTTTCAAAAAATAGTTAGCCTTGGGCAAATTATGTGTGAAAATGTATTAATATTATTATCCAAAAAATGTTATGACGTCGGTTCTATACAGAACACTAACATCTAAAGCGATAAACGACGTTGGTCATAATACAAAATTGACATATAATCATAATAAAAAAAAAATTCAATGTAGGAATGTAGATAAAGTGGCAGTGGTGCTTCTGTATATATGATTAAAATTACTACATCGATTTGATTCAAAAACCTAGGTCCAAGGTTTCTACATCGATTTTTTAATAAAACTAATATTATGTCAATGCTTACTTAGTTTTTCTACTTTGTTCTTTGCTGATTGTTTGTATTTTTAAGGTTTTAGCTTTTTTTTTAATTTTGTTTTTTAGTTTGCTTATCAATAATGTTTTTGGCTGTAGTTTATTTTTTGGTTGTATTTCTTACCAGAGAATGTCCAATCTTGCATGTGATAAGTAGAAAATGTACCTGTAAAAATGATAGATTTTACCTCTTAAATAGTCATTAACTTGTGGTTTTTGTTTAACTTTT
>JANHAO010017127.1:0-14103 GCA_026873985.1 Saraca asoca
TCTCTAATTCATCTAATTTCATGAAATCAAACATCATCAATTTGTGTTTTCATTGGTTCTAATTTCATTGAAAGTCATGGAAGCCTAATGGCACTCTCTCAGTATTGTGTCTCAATTGCGAATGATGGAATTAAGAGAAAAATAGTTATTGACAATATTTTTCATACAAAGTAGTGCTATATATTATGAAAGATAATGAGGATATTGAACTCATGGTATATGATTATTGGTCAAACAGAAAAAAAACACAATTTAGACAAAAATGTAAAATTTGAATTCATTTGCAATGTGAAGGAACAATTAGAAGGTATTAAGCCAATGAAACACCCAAAAGATGTGAAGCTAATAAGGTACAAATGTATAATTATGCCAAGAAAAAAGATAAAAATGAAATTGTAAATATAAAGCATGATTTGTAGTGCAAATGATTTTACAAATATTATAATTGGCTATGAGAAACATACATCTGCATGTGGTGGATGCAATTCTTTTAGCAATATATCAAAACTTGATATGTGTCTAATGGATTTAATTTCATGTATTACACATGTAAAAAATATTACATGATATATGTTTGAAAATCTTTGAAGGATTTAAGACGCTTGAAATATACAATTTAAATTCTCAAAAAAAAAATATTTAATTAAATTACAAGGATCTTTGTATGGATCAAAGTAGATGAATGTGTTACAATTGTCTCAATGAATATTTGTTAAAAGAAGGATATAACAATTATCCTATTTACATTTATGTTTTTACAAAGAAATCTGACAGAGTTTACTATAATTCATGCATATGATAATTTGAATATTATTAGAACTCTATAAAGAACTTCCAAAGATAGTAGAATATTTAAAAATGAGTTTGAAATAAAAAATCTTGAAAAGATAAAAGTTTTCTCTTGGCCTGCAAAGTAAGTATTTAAATGATGAAATATTTGTTCATCAATCAAATTACATCGAAAAGGTCCCAACATAATGTGAACATCTAAGGGGAAGTGTTATGAATCCATCACATAATAGATAGTTTACCTCATGTATCCTTATATATTGCGTGATAAGAAGTAAAAAGGATAAAAGAATTATATTCTTCTTTTACATTTTTTCTTTTACAAATTTCTTGTGTTTCATATCTGTCTTAATTTCATAATAGTTATTCATTTTTAACATTTTACATATTATATTTTATGATTTAAATTGCATAATTGGAGCATTGGTTTCACTTTCCATTTCAATGGAAAACAAATCTTCTTTATTACTTTCAACATTAATTATTTATTTTATTATACATGCGCATGAGAACACTTATTATTGTAATTTATTATTAGAATTTTTTTTCAGAATATAAAAAATAAAAAGAATAAATATGAGGCCAAAAAGAATATAATTATATAATATAAAAGAATATAATATTTTATTAAAAATTAAATTGTAAAATAAAGCATGTAAAATGTTTATAAAGAAGACCAATTAAAAAAAAGTAATTTTTTTTTGGATTTGATTTTTGACTGATGATTATTGTAGCAATTAGTAGTTTAATCAATACATATGCCATAATTTGAATGGAGAGCTTCAATACAAACACATAAGAATCTTTATCTAAGTTTTATCCTTCATTAAAATTGTCAATTTCGCTCCTCTAAAATTCAATATTAGAATATTTGTAGTGTTATTGTGGTTTGTCAAAATATTTACGTTGAGCTAAGGTGTATTTATGGGAGACCAAAATTGATATTTAAATTAAAGAGACCAGACTTCAATTTGAAACTAATATGACATAAAGTATAATTAAGTCTATAAATAAGGTAATATTCTTTTATACACTCCAAGATTTTTATAATTCTGCCTTATATATAGTTTTGGTTCCCTAAGATTGCAATTCATTGAATTTGCTCCTCATCATCTAAAAACTCAATTTTAGTTCTAGTAAAATTTTAATTGAAACAATTTTGGTTCTAATATGAATGTTTCATGAAATTTCTTATATACGAAATTGTCTGCGAAGGTGACCAATGTCATATGGCATCTTATGCAATCCAATCGCAAGCTATTCCTTCTTGTTTAAGTATTCAAATTCTAAATGTGGTGTATTGCATGCAATTAGGTCAAGTTTTGTTAGGACTCGTTAAGCAAAGACTTTTACGCTGGTTAAGAAATATTTAGAAATATTTAATGATATTGTAAATCTGTAATTTTTCAAATTTCATGTATTTTAATTTGAATTCATTTTTTACTCATTATTATTCCTCTAATAATTTTATTTCAATGACAAAACTAGTCATTTAAATTTTAATGTAGGCGTAAAATATTATATATTATCAATAAATAGGAAGATGTCATGTCATTAAAAATAAAAAATAATTAAAAAATTTTCACTAATAGTAAAATTTTTTAATTTTAATAATATAATAATACATGGATGAATGATAATGTAAAACTTATTTGAATTAATGATGGATCAAATTTAAATTTAAATTCATTATAAAAATAGATCACATTTATCCAGTTGTATGAAATCAATTTACAATTATTTAATTATGACTTTACACTAACAATAGATTAAATTTAAATCTTTTATATATTAGACTATCAAAATTATTATAAAGTCAAAAAGTATGTTTGGAGTTTATTCTCTAAATTTAGTTTCATATGTTTCTAACCCCTATACAAACTGAAATTGGTTTATTATTCCGAAAAAATGGTAACCAAATTTCGCAGAAAATCAATGTCTCCCATAAACCAAAATTATATTTAGAGTTGGAAGCACGCACACTCCATTTTAAGTGAAGCTATAGCAAAGTTGAGAGGTGTTGAAAAAAAAAATAAATAGAAAAATCTACCAAAAAGAATAATTTAAATATATTGGGCAAAAATTATCTTAAGAAAATTTTCATCTTGTACATTTTACAAAATAAAGAAAAAAAAGTTTGTCATCTTATCTATATCTCATTTGCAATAATTGAAACCCTTAAATAGAGGAACTTAAGTGCAATATGAATTTTATGTTTCAGGTTCTAAAGAGGGAGGCCCCAACACTCCCTCAAACATTTATCCTTGGTCTATTATTGGAGATAAATCTTCCATTCATGTAGCAACCAATCGTAGCTCTTGCTTCGATCATAATAAGGCTTCACTACAAATGGAAGTTAAATACAGATCAAGAATAATAATATGCATTTTATTATTGAAGATTTTAGGAAGTGTTCTTTCTATATGTTTAATTAATTTTAAATACAAATCAAGGAGTGCAAAGAAAGGAAACATGGTGCTAAGTCTGAGGTAACTAGATTTTATCTTTCAAAAGCCACTACATTCAGGTTATTATCATGAATCATTTACATCATTAGAAACTAGATGTAATAATATATATTCACCTCAGTATTGTATTTTATGCGAACTTAATTCTTATTTCCACTGATTAATTCTATGCCTATTTTTTTTGCTTTTGCATTGTATATAATAGTATGCTATAATACCAATGTAGGTGGATGGGAAGATAGTGTTGAAATTCGCTCTATGTTATGCTTTTCAGAACCTGCAAAACATTGTTAGGAAACTTAAAACTATGAAATGTGATTATCAATTCTAGGAAATCATGGAATGCCTTTCAGGTTCTGTATCGTTTCTTTGCTATAATGTCAATGTAGGTTGCTTGAATGGTAGAGGTCAAATCAAACCAAAGCCAGGCCAGTCTCCAGAAGAATTGAGTCAGTTACTAGAAACTGTGTACATGGAAAATGTAAGTATCAACTAGACTTTCTAGTTTTTTTTATCCTTGCACTTTTTTTCTTTGGTATGACTATGAGTGTATACGTGTCTATGTTTTTCTTTTCCTTTTTCTTATTCTGTGTTAATGGGAACATTTAAGCATATATCACTTGTGACTTTTATGCTTAGTGTTTTTAGATTGAATCTTTAAATCTTAAAAAATGATACTTGCATTGTATGATATTTAAGATTTTGCGAAGGTGAAAACTGAAAACTAATTGTGTACAACTACACGAGCACTTAATGGGCTTTTGTTTTGATTTGGTTTATTTTTATACACAAGCAATAATTAGTTTAAATTTTTATCACTTATTTCTAGAATATAGTAGGGGATTTGCTTGGCATTAGTCAAGTTAAGGACATACAACCATGGATGGGATCTGAGGACTTTGCATTCTATTCATCAATAAGTTTATTAATTAATCATGGATGGAATCAATAAGGATAGGCGAAGAGCTAAACATGGAGGAAGGATTTGAAGAGAGAAGATTGATGCTGGAAATTGAAGACTATCAACAACCAAGAGCAAATTGTTATTTATGCAGAATGTGATTTAGACTTCTTGCATTGTTATTTAGAATATTATTAATTTGTTAAGGGGGTTTATTTAGGTAAAATTGTATTTTGAGATTGAAATAATATACACTCAATTATATTCAATATTTTATTTTTTTGATGAAATAAATGTCTTAATTATTTTTTAATGAAATGCATGTTTTAATTTTTCTTTTTCAAAAATGTTGCCTATGGTTAGCAATAATGTAAAAGTGTTACTTATATCTTGAAAACCATTGCCTATGATCAATTAGTAAAGGCTTTTACATATTGCCTTTAATATAATTGGCAACACTTTTTAACCGTTGCTTATTCTAGTGTTATGATCAATTGGCAATGGTTTTTACATGTTGTCTATAATATAATTGGCAACAATAAGCAACAGTTTCTCATTGTTGCCAGATAAAAATGAAAAAAACCATTGCCTATAATTGAACAATTGGCAATGGTTTTTTCTTTTTTATTTAACAACGGTGAGAAACCGTTGGCTATTGTAAGAAAACCTTGCCTATTGTTACCAATAGGCAAATATGTTTTTATCAACCATTGCCTATAACTGAAGAATAGGCAATGATTTTTTCATTTTTATTTGGCAATGGTGAGAAACCGTTGCCTCTTGTTGCCAATAGGCAACATTTTTTTTATCTATTATTAACCGTTGCTTATTCTAGAAATGGTGCGAAAGCGTTGCCAAATAAAAAAAGGAAAAACCATTGCCCCTACCTAAGGAATAGGCAACGATTTTTAAACTGTTGCCAAAACCTCCAAAAATATCATTACCTAAAAGAATATGTAACGCTTGATAAGAGAACAACCAACAACCATGGCCTATTCTTTTAGGCAACAGTTTTCAAACTTTAATTAGGTAATGGTTTTTGGCAGTTGCAAAAGTCAAAAATGTTGTAGTGTGATAACAACTAGTTGAAGATTGTAAAAACTTGTTAGACTATCTTCTAGGTTATGAGGTTGATCATAGTCTGTAAGAGATAAAAGAATTTTGTATCGATAGGTTAGCAAGAGCCCAATCGAATCTTGTGTAAATCTGGTGTTCAAGAGCCCAGTTAATTCCTGTGTTATTAAAATAGTGACTATCCAGTTAAGAATTGCCCAGTGGACATAGACATTAATTGTGATTTTCAATTAAAGTTGAACTACTTTAAAAATCCTTGTATCTTTATTGCTATTTGCTCTTCTTTATAATTTTGAAATTTATCCTTACTGCAAATTAATTTACTGTTGTAATTAACTATTTTTATATAATTAATTAATTGTTAAATTTTTTCTACTTAACTCATATATAACTCTGCTATGCTCGAATTCTAGTTTGATTTTTAATTGAATTCTGTACTGGATTCTAGTTTAGATTATTCACTTTTTTTGGTACATTAATTTTTTTAATGCATTATTACTTTTTGATGTGCCAAAAAGGGGAGAATGAAGAGACTTTTAATAAGATCTCAAAAGGAGAATAAAAGATTTTTAGATGAGATGTTTTCTTTAATTCAAAAGGGGAGATGAAAAATAAGTAAATAGAAAAATGAGATATTTAAAATTTTGAAAAATGCTTGACAGATTTTAAAATGTGTTTTTCAAGACTTTAATCCTTATCTAAAATTGTTTATTACCATAAAAAAAAGGGAAGATTGTTAGCATTACTAGAGATTGTTACCTTACTTAGAGAAATTGCATTACTACTATAATTTCCTTAGTTTTGATGTTGAAAATAATTTTTCATTCTAACAATATGTTTTAGTGCTTGTTATTTGTTTTGTAGGATCAAAATATATGAGATTCAAAAGATCTACAATTTCATTTAGCAATTTTTTTATTTCTATTAGGATCTATTATAAGTGAATTCAAATCAAATTTGATTTAAGCAAATTTCTTAAAAACTGATATGTTGAGGTAGAAATAAACCACTTCAAGTGAGCTTAAATAAAATATTTTCTACACAAAGTTTAAATGATTTTTTACAAGTGAAAGTTTTATAAAAAACATTTTTCACTAAGTGAATCAATTTATGAATTGATTCGCAGTAAAGAACTTGTGAAAATGTACCTGAATTGATTCATGTAAAAATGTTTTGAAAAAAGTTTCTTACCTGAGGTTAGGATTTTTCCTAAATTGATTAGGTAATCAATTCAAGACCTAATTATATGATACTATGATTTGATTTATGCACCGATTTAGTCATAAACTTCTTTCATAGACAAATCAATTTGCAAATCAATTTATTAGTTAGTAATATCTCTGAATCGACTCATAGACTAGAAACCAGTTATTTTATCACAAATATGAATACCCTTAACCTTATTTCAAACTCATTCAGTTTTCATAACTTCTCATTTCTTCAAGTGCAAAAAAGAAAGAGCTAATAGAGCTGAACTAGATTTATCACTACCTCACTATATCTCATCAATTAAAAGGATCTCAAATCTTAGATATTTGACATATTCATCTCAAATTGTGGTATTGTATTTTCTACCCTAATTCTTGATTTCATTTCAGATTTCTAGGTTGATAGGAATCTAGTTTTGGTTTGTCTTTTATTTGAGATTTGTAGGTTGATAGAAATCAAAGATGCAAAGGAAGAGGTTGATCTTCCCTTTGCATCTTCTTTAGTTGTGAGGTTGATTGTAGTTAGTAGAATATTATAAAGAAATCTTGGAGTATCTTCTAGGTTATAGGTTAATAATAGTCTGTAGGAGATAAAAGAATTTGTGTATCTATAGGTTAATAAGAGCTCAGCCAAATCTTGTGTAAATTTGGTGCTTAAGAGCCCGATTAATTCCTATATTATTGTTAATAAAAGTGACTATCTAGTTAAGGATTGCCTAGTTGATGTAAACTTCAACTATGATTTTTAATTTAAGTTATACCACTTTAAAAATCCTTATGTCTTTATTAGTCTTTATAATTCTACAAGTTTATCCTTACTACAAATTAATTTACTACTACAATTAATTATTTCTTATATAACTGATCAGTTGTTAAACTATTTCTACTGCACTTATATAACTCTGCTGTGCTGAAATTCTAGTTTAATTGATTCCTATATTATATCATTTCTAATCAGTAACTCTAATACAATCTCAATTTTTAAATAACTTTAATATTCTTGTTCAAAGAATTTTGTTCTTCCACTTTTGTAAACAAATTAGAATCCAATCTAATTTAAAAGAGTATATATTTTACATTTGTAAACAAGGGTAAGATCATTAAATTTTTTGGGACCATCACTTAATTTTATAAAGTACCACCAATAAGCATGGCATATTCAATATTACAAACCATAGTATTATGAAAATTATAGAAAATTGAAAAATACATCAAAGAACATGTATAGTTGTTCTACATAGGAAACTCTGATTTAGATAATAGAATATGAGAATCACCTCTCAATCATATTATAAATTTACTTAGGTAAAATGTTTGTCCTACATGACTAGCATCCTATTTCATAATTAAAAAATATACTATTAATCATTATAGAAATAAATATTCAAATAAATAGATGAATAAAATAATCTAGGGTTTGAAATAAATGGTTTTGCTTACTTTTATAGCCACATATGTTAAGTAGTAGTCATCTTTCCTTTTGTGTATTTCTGTATATCTATACAAAAAATTTTGTTAAAACTATTCAAACACAGGGGAAATTGATAAATTACTCACTTGCATGCTGGTGGAAATAAATCAGATGCTCCATGCGTGGCTTTAAATATAACTCGTTAAAGTCTAACTTAGTTTATTTATTTATTTAAATTATTTTTCTTTTGAAGAAGGAATCTACATATTAGTAATAACTCAAAATGCTAAGTCTTTTTCCTGACATCATTGACGAAAACAACAAAAAAAAAAAAGAAAACTCAACGTGGATTATAAATTAATTCCTATTACTTAAATTTAATACAAGTTGGTGATGAGGAATTAATTATAAATTATTTTAAATTTTATGATATAATTAAAAAAATAAAATTATAAAAATTGATAAATCTATATCTTCAAGATCAGTAAAATAAGAACACAGGTGACTATTGTGACTGGAATCATGGCTCTGGAGAGCACTTTAACGGTCAATGTAGTGACCTTGTAAAAAAAAGGTAAAAAGAGAATTAGAGTAAAGACCCCTTTTCAATTGCATACATTGATTTATATAAAAGGGGGGTGCATAAGCTAATATTTTGGGACTGGGCCCATTCAACCAGTTCTTGGCCCAGCCAAATGGTCATAGTCTCATATGTTTATTTTGGGTTATATCATTTGTCCCTCCTCTTTAGTAGGTAGAACAATTGGCTTACTCAGAAACCTTTCATCTTCTTTGGCCAAATGTTCTATGCTCATTGTAGGCCTAGATACTAGCTGTGCAACTTGGTTTGATGACAATACTTGATAGTTTGAGTATTGATCATCTAATGTTTGGGGCTTGCAGTGGTTGAACTATATGTTAGTAGCTAAGAAACATAAATTTTGAATCTCTCATCTCTTTAAGGTTTACTATAGCATCAAGGACTTGTTTGGGTTTATCATAATGTCTAAGGGGTCGTTCGACCATAAATTGATGCTGATGAAGCCACTTGGGCCTAATCAAATGTTAAGGTCATTTGACCAAAAATTGAAACTGATCAAACTGCTTGGGTCCAGTTCAATGTCAAGGTCATTCAACCAAAAAATGATACTGATGGATTTGCTCAGGTTTAACTAAAATGCCAAGGGAGCTACATAGGCTTAACTTAATGCCAAAGGAGTTGCTAAGGCTTGATCTGTTATTGAGTGGACTACTCGAATTTAACTTAGTGCCAAGGGATTTGCCTGAGCTTTTATTAGTGCTGAGGGATCTACATGGGCTTATCTTCATTCCAAGGGATCTCATCGGGCTTATCTTTGAGCTAAGAGATATGTTTAGTTTTGCATTTTGAGCTAATGGCTCAATATTTTGCTTGCACTATCTTTCCTTCCTTTTATTGGTTAGACACGTAGCTTATTGCCTTCAATCTTCTATCATTGCTTAAGTCACCCGATTATGGCCAAGAAATCCTACACAATGAATAGAACTAGTTATACATGACAATGAACTAGCTGAGCATGATCCAATGTTTAAGCTAGTTATCACTCAAGAGAAGCTTAAATTAATCTATGCCAAAGAGTTGGGAATAGTACCTCTTACGTTTTTATAGGTGAGTCCTCTATTTTTTGGATAACTTTTAGCCAATTAATTGACCTCCACATGTACTTGCTTTTTTACGATTTGCTTTCTTGTGAATTGGAAAGTTAATTATTTTCCAAGCTTTTATGATAAGCATTGAACTTTGCATATTTTTTATTTCCTCACATGCAAAGACAATAATGGGTTGGTAGAGGAAGGTGTTTTGGGCCATTTTTTGATAACCAATTGAAGCAATGAGCATAGCATAATTATTTGTGTAAATCATAACAACTTATTGCATTCCAAAAAGCAATGGTGATTAATTCTAATGAGTAAGGCCGTAAGATCATAATGTGGCCACTCAAATGCAAGGCATTGCATACTTCAATGTAACTGGGCCTTACTTGTTTTTACCCTTAAGAAACTTACTTGGAGCAAAAAGGGTGACCATCTATTTTCAACTTGGCATGCTTGTAGGAATGAAATTCGCTTTACCAATAAAAAAGCATAAATACGTTACTATAATCATGAATATCTTTCAACATAGTAAAAGTATAATTACTATATAGCCTTTATCATGCTCACAAATACGTCATACATATGACTTGATAAATTTTCTTGGAGCTACTCTTGAGGAGTCCAATTACTCCAACTTACTATAATTGCTCCTAATTCTAGTTCAAATTCTTCTTAGATAGGTCACTCTATTTCATTGATATTTCAATGTCAAGAGCTTTATGTTGCAAAGAGATTCCTTTTAGTTACTATAGCAATCAAATAGAAATAGCATTATACACTGCAAAACTTTTAAAAAATTTGAACTAATGATTTGCTAGACACAATACTGATAATCTTATCAACATATAAACTCATATTGCTAGCAAAATTATTTTTCTAGCATGTTATAAGGATCAAAAGACTTATGGAATAACCTATAGTCTTGCCTCCCTTTTAAACTTTTATTTCCTTAGATAGCTCTAGAAAACTTAATGGGACATTTAAAGCACTATATTTTTGCTTGAACTTGAAATTCATTCTGATGTTGTTCATGGCCTTAACCTCTCTCTAATTGAAACATTACCTTTTTGCTCCCAATAAATATGATTACTAGGTAGTATTGAGTGGTGTATTAAATATAACATTGCTAAACTTGATAAGCTAGATTGTTCATAAATAGCCCCTATGTTCTATTTTTGCTATACTTTATTAGCCTATTTTGAAAAATGTTTTAGCGGTCTTTCTCATTCAAAGGTCTTTGTTTTGGAAGTGGGGAGCATATGCTATCTAATGGTGATCTATTTGGAACTGCATGGGTTTTCCAATTATCTTGGATAGCTTTTTCTTTTCCTACCAAAATTCTAGTTCCAAGAGATATATATATATATATATATATATATGGCCTATAAGATTCGCTCTATGTAGTGGGGTAAGTGCCAAAATTCTCTTAACTACTTGATAATAGTTAGACTACATCAGAAGCCTACTTTATGCAGTACCATTTAATTTTTATTATGCTAGATTCCTCAATTAGGCATTTTTTTTCCAATAATTTAGATTTGTAAGTATAGATTTGTCATGATAAAAACAATGTATATTAGGGTGGTAAAATTAAGGAATACAAACATAAGTCAAAAATTATTTTTTATTGTGAGGGATTCCCTTTATCTTTGAAGCTATATTCTTATAATCTACTAATAACAACAAAAGGCTCGAGTCATTTATAGGATGTCATAAAATCAAACCATTCTTGTTAAACAAATTCAACTACAATAAGTGATAACAAGCTGAGAAAAATTACTTGTGTTAAGGATAGGAAAGCACCTAACTATTTTTGAAGCAAGAAGATAAAAATTGTCAATAAGTAACATCAAAGTAAGTTGCCACTATAACAGTTTTAGCTTATGGCAACATTGAACTTGGCAACAATCAAAAACTATTGCCAATAACTAGAATAGGCAACAATTTTTTGTATTTTTGCCTTTGTTTCTAATTTTAGGCAGCAATTATTTAAAATTGTTGCCATAGATACAATAGACAACACTTTTTTGAGTATTGCAAAATTTTGATTAATAGGCAACACTTAAATTATGTTGCCAAATAAAATTTTTTACAACAATTTTATAAGATTTAATTTAGTTACTTTTGATTTTACAAGTTTTTCCTTTTTTTCTTTTTTAAAAACACTTTTTCTGTGTGCATTGCTCTTCCCTCTAATATTTTTCCCATTCTCCCTCTCAGCTTTCCTGCCAAATAAGTTGTCCACTAGTCTTCCTACTTCTACTTCTGCTTCTGTTGCTGCTGCTATTGCTTCTGCTTCTACTGTTGCTGCTTCTACTTCTTCTTTTGCTGCTACTACTTTTGGTGCTGCTCAATCCTTCTAGGCATGGTTATGCTTCTACTCCTTCTACTTGTGCTTCTACTTGCCAAGTTCTCCAGTATTTCTTTAGTTAGTGATCTAGCCCATGCCTAAAAATGTCAGGGTAAGTATTTTATTTTGTGTTTGGTTGAATCTTCTATTTTGTGGACTTTATTTAGATGTTAACTGAGAGAGTTTCATTGGGCTTTCATGGCTTTCAATGAAATTAGAATATATGAAAACACAAATTGTTTATGTTTGATTTAATGAAATTAAATGAATTAGAGATAGATCTACATATAAGTACAAATCTGCTTAAGGCTAGGGCTACTAAGTTTCAGACTGTGAATCAATTCATGAATTGTTTCCTATTTGAATTTTCACATAGGACCACATTAACAAATCAATTACATAATTGATTCATATAAGTTTAGTCAAAGACCGCTTTCTAATGAATCGATTCCCTAATTGATTCATGAGAAGCTATCCTCGACAATTCCATACCGAAGGTTTAGAAACTTTTTTGAATCAATTAGGTAATCGATTCAAGGTGAATGAATTGGTTCTTGAATCGATTCATATGAAGCTATCTTCAACAATTTCTCACCGAAGGTTTAGAAACTTTTGTGAATCGATTTAGAAATCGATTCAAGAACAATTTTATATTTTAGAATTCAATGCATTTGATGATTTGATATGATTATTTTGTCTTGTTACTTAATTTTTTTTCCTACTAGACTAAAGTATGTCTTAAAGGATTGGATGGATTTATCGAGGCATAGCAAAGAGTACATTCATGGTGTTGAATTTTTCTTGAATTATGCTTTCACTAAATGAAAACTACAAGGAGGTGAGATTTCATGCCCTTATGTTATTTTTGATATGGTAAATGGGAAAAGAGAGATGTAGTGTATGGTCATTTGATATGCATGGATTTTTTGAGGGATACAAAGAATGGTATAATCATAAAGATTATGTGACTTTAATAGATCTTGATGGTGACATGCTTGATGAAGACAACTATTATGATGACACTAATGGGCTGCTAAATGATATATTTAGAGATGTGACACATGCAGGAGGAGTTTATGAAGGCCTTAATAAAGATGCAAAGAATTTCTTTAACTTGGTTGAGGAGGCAAAATAAGAATTATACCTGGGTTGGAAAAACTTATCGACATTGTTGTTTACTATTTGATTCTATTTGAAATGTCTCCATAGATGGAGCAATGCATCATTCACTGCCCTCTTAGAGTTATTGAAAGAAGCTATTCCTCAGTTGAATATTCCTTTGTCATTTAATAAAACAAAAGCCATGATTAAGGACTTGGGTCTTGACTACAAGAAGATTGATGCATGTCTTAATGATTGTATGTTATATTGGAGGGAGCATGAGAAGGACAACTCTTGTTATAAATGTGGAGCTTTTCAATGGACTGATTATCCTCAAGAGGATTATGAGTTTGAGTTTTCCAAGAAAGCTTATAAAGCGTCTGCCAAAACTTTGAGACACTTTTCATTAATTCCAAGACTTCAAAGATTATTTGTATGCTTAAAGATAGCCAAGACATTAAGGTGGCATGAAGAGGAGTGCTCAAAGGATCGAAAGTTAAGGCATCCTACTGATGGCTAATCATGGAAAATTTGACAAAACTTATCCTAATTTTGCAGTGGATTGTCAAAACATAAGATTTAGGTTGGCTATTGATAGGTTCAACCCATTTTGAACCATAAGTATATCTCATAGTACAATGCCTGTACTCTTGATGTCATATAATTTGCCTTCTTGAATGTGCATGAAGCCTGACACTGTATGCTATCTTTATTAATCCCTGGGCCATAATCACCTAAAAACAACATTGATATGTTCTTATAGCCACTAATTGATGAGTTAAAAGTGTTGTGGGATTTAGGAGTGGAAACATACGATGCTTCAAGTAATCAAACTTTTCAAATGCGAGTAGCTCTTTTATAAACCATCAATGACTTCCCTACATCTTCTATGTTGTCTGGTTGGAGCATTAAGTGAAAGTTGGCATGCCTTTGTTTTAATTATGGAACTTCTTCTACCTATTTGAAATATAGTCACAAGATGTGCTACATGAATCATTCTATTTTTTTTGCCATGGACCATCCATGGAGATCAAATAGAAGGTCTTTCATTGGTAATACAAAGTTTAGGTCTCATACACCTTTGTTAGAAGGGACAAAGATCTTACTTGAGTTACAAAATTTTGAGAATGATTTTGGGAAAAAGCAAAAGAAAAATAGTGATGGTC
>JANHAO010017128.1:0-14095 GCA_026873985.1 Saraca asoca
AGAAATCGACTATAGAGTTACTATAAAATAAATCTGATGATTTAGGAATACTCACCAGGTCCAGAAGAGGCTACCCTCAGCTCGCTGCCTGCTGGAGTGCCGCTGGCGACCCCAAACCATGAGCTGGCCGAACCAAACCAAGAACAGGGGAAGAAGACGCCAAAGCAACTAACTACTGCTATGAGCTAGGAAGAGAAAGATCATGCGCCATCGACAAAGAAAGGAACTCGGATGGCGGCCAATCTTTATGGCCGGACGGCCAAGTCACGTCGGCTAGAGGAAGAAGAGAAGTGCCGAGCTCCAGCTGGGCTCCTTGCATCACGCCGGAGCTCACGGATGGCCGGAGAAAGAGGAGAGGAAGCCGAAGAGAGAGAGGGAGAGGAAGAGGAAGAGGGGGAGAGAGAGCACTGGCCGAGAGAAGAAGAAAGAAGAAGAAGAAGAAAGGAGAAGAAGAAATGGGGGGGCCGAATGGGGTTTTCTGGAAAATTCCAGAAAAAAACACAAATATCAGCCCAAAGAGACCTGCAACCTGCTGAACCTGTTTCAGCCCAAAGCTTTTCAATTTTGGCCCTAAATTTTGGCTTAAATTCAAAAATTGCCTCTCCGAAAACTATAACTTTTCAATTTAACCCTTATTGACATTTCATTTTAGTCCTTTCCAGTTTAAAATTTTATTTTAAATTTCCTTTTTTATTTTTCTAATTTTTCGGGTATTACACCGTTGGGGCAAGACATGACTTGGTCTTCTGTCGAGTCCTCAGGTCACAGGTTATGCTTCATCAACTAGGTCGCTAGCTCGTTTGTGAGTAATAGAGCTAAGGTCAAGATCACTTAGCAGCCCGCAAGTTCAAGCTGCAGAGATCACTTCGTGAAGCGACCTGAGGTCGTAGTGATCTAGTCATTTCCTCGGGTTGGTTCCTTCACTATTTTCAAGCTGCTCGAGGGTTCGTTCAGGACCGAATTTCTCATACAACAAGTGCACTTGGGGATATGAAATCATTCGAGTAGGAGTGGATAAGGTGGGAAGTGTAGGGATGAATATAAATGCTTATGATCACCCGGGCAGGAGTGGATAAGGTGGGAAATGTAGGGGAATTTACTTAGGTGCACTTAGGGATATGAAAACCTCGGGTAGGAGTGGATAAAGTGGGAAATGTAGGAGATAAATGTTCACAAGCATTCGGCAGTCATGTTGGATAGCTTGTGATGATGAGTATGTTTACATTCTAATGGTTACCTATTAGAATATATTCTTGTGGAAATTCACTTATGCGATTTTCTATAAAGAGTTTCAATAAAATTTTGAAAGATATTAGTTTTCTTCCTTGTTTACAATCATGTTGTTGAATATCATGTTTTCCATTACATAACTTTCTTATTAAATAATAGTTTTTAAATGTGTATTGATATTATGATTGTAAAGTGAGTAAGCACAACTACAAGGCTATATTCATACTTGTTTATATTTTCAAACGTGGTTTTCAAATGGGGTTTTGAGTTATTCTTGAGATTGTTACTCATTGATCTTCTTAGAAACTCACTTTCTGTTTCTATGTTTTATTTAGAGCCTCAGAGCATTCAAATTGATTTCGGTACTGCTCTATAATCGGATAGCCCTCTGCATGAAAATAAGGGTATAAATTAGTGTTGTAACTTAGCAGTTGGATAGGAATACTTACTGCATTATGTTTATGATTAAGTCCTGGATGCCCAATAGGTTTTTGTTGTCTAGTTTAGGCTACTGCGTGTCTATTTATTTGTTATATAGGTTTTGATGGGCGTGTGACCTTTGTTATGTATAAAGGCCTTAGGTTTGGGCGTCCAGATTATAAGAGAAATTCTGTCAAATTTTCAGTAGAAATAATAATATTTATACTTATTTGTTAAAGTAATTTATATGCATTGGTGCGACATGTGTATTGTCAGACTTGTAGTAGGTTTCCTACGGATGACTTGTTATGCCGATCACGTGTTCGGGATTGGGGCATGACAGTTATTATATTTTTTTTCCTTTCAATTAGGTGTTTAGAATTTATTTTTATTTATAATTAACTCTCCATCATAATTAATTTAGATAATTTCATTTGTAATTGTCTAATTTATAATTTTTTTTAATATAAGTAATTATATCATGATATAGTAACGAAGAAAGCAGACATTTATAAAAGTTACGAAAAAAATAAAAAATCATAATTTTAATAATACATGTTCTAATGAATTTGATTTCATGATCTCTGTATTAATATTTTATTCAAACTAAAATAATTTGTCATTCTAATGAATAATTTTTCATTGTTATGTTATCATATTATTGTATAAGTCCATAAATATTAACTATTTTGAATAATTGTAGATAAAAATCTCTAAACTAATAATCACAATAAATTAATTATAAATAAAAATAAATTATAAACTACAACGAATGATAGAGAGTAAAAGTTTAATTTAATCTAAAAAGAATTTGCAAAAATTTCCAACAACATGCCAAAACATTATTTCGAAATTTTAAGTTTAGCTTTTAAAAATTTTAGATTATTCTAATAATGAGTAAGGAATATTTGGTTGGGGAATTTTAAAGGATCGGTAATGAAATTGGAAAATTAATTATCTTATTAAATATTTGATTCATGCATAGGGGAATCTATTATTGTTGCTCAACTTTAATGTGTTCCTCCATTTAAAAATCTCCTTCCAAATAAGATCTTAGAAAATATTACCCACAAAAAAATATTTCTTTATTTTTCCTTTCTCTTATCTCATGAATTTCTCACCATCACAATCATTATCACCATTAATCATTATATATTATCATTTTTTATTATTAACTACTGTCTATTACCGTTTATGATCTATCATTGTTCATTATTAATCACTACTCATTATCATTTATTTTTTATTAACTATTACTCACTATTATTTATTATCTATTATTGTTGATCACTATTTGCTATCACCTATAATTGTTATCTATCACTTTTCATCACTTACCATCATTTTTTGTTATTGATCACTATCTATCAGTGTTGAATACCAAAATCGTAAACATTATAATTGCATTCCCCAACTTAATCAAACAAATAAAAAAGCAACAATTACAATTATTTTTACTCTTTTTTATTTGATTCTATTTTTTTTTTTAAATTTCACATAATGAACCAATCATCGCGGTAGTCATATTGTCCTGTTAATACTACCTTGCGAAGGGAAAAGATAATTTACCTTCCTTTACGTTTTCAAACGGGAGCTTACAATCAATGAAGCCTTATCAAACTTAATTTTGACTTGTAAATCTTCAACCATTAATCCATTTAAGTTATAAAGTAATTGTTGTAACAGAACACATTAACATGTTTGTGAATATAGACCCAGAAATAAAAGAATCCGACCATAGAACACATCGAACAACATTTTCTCAAGTTGAGATAGGGTTAATTTCAGTGCAACTTCGGGCGTTTGTTTGCTTGTCACTTCCGCGAAAACTTCCGGGCTTAACTCAAAAATATGTTTTTTTTTTTCTGGGTCCATGTATTTTACAGCCAGTGTATGCTTTCAGTTCACCCACGAATCTGTTTCATTAATCACATAAAAAAAAGGAAGTTCTGCTGTTGACTATAATGCGTTCGTTTGCTTGAGTTCTATGATTTCATCACATTAACCCTACAATAACAAAAAAGCTCTCCCCTCTCTTATGGCTGCAACTGTTTCTCTCTCCTTTCCCTTTGATTTACAGAATCTTCATTACCAATGCCACCATAGCTCCAATTCTCTGTGCAAAACTTATCAAACTCGTCCCTTTACTCTCTCATCTCCTCTATACAAATACCCACTGCTCACTTTACCTAAAGACCGAAATTTCAGCTTCAAAACATCATCTTCCTCTTCTTCCCACTCTTCCCCGACATCATCGTACCTCGACGACCCATTTCAAACTGGTCGATTTCTGAGCAACGAAGAGCTCGAGAAGCTCAAATTCCTGGCAAATTTCAGATATTTCCAGGAATTGAAATCTGGGTCGATGTGGATTCGGGTAATGAGGGCGGATGAAATTGATGTAACTGTTGGATTGCTTGCTGAATCCTTTGCTGAGTCAATGTTGTTGCCGTCTGGTTATGTTTATTTGTTGAAGTTTCTGGTGAAGCAGTATTTGATTGAGAGGAAGGCACTGATGCCTCACATGGCTACGCTTATTGGATTCTGTAGAGAGATCGTTGAAGGTGGTGAAGAAGAAGTGCAGTTAGCTGGGACTGTGGAGGTTTGCTTTAACAAGAGGGGTGCTAATGCTTCTCTTCCTACACCAACGCCTCCTAAGGATTCGCCTTACATATGTAACATGGCTGTGAAAAAGTCTCTTAGAAGGTATACTTCAACGGGTGATATTACTTTCACTAACTGCAAGTCTGCACCTCACTTTGTAAGATAGAAGTGTGTGGAGTTTACAATTGTAGGACCCCACACACTTGTAACTTGATGAGTGAAAGTGGATGAATTACAAGAAGTGAGACTATCACTGTCCACGTGAAAAAATATTAGCTACATTCAACATTGCGCCCAAATTGTCACTCACAATACATGTGACAAATTCGAATAAGTAGGGATGGTAACTAAGTGGGGCGTTTAAATCTTGTGACATGTATACTGAATTAGTGACAGTTTGTTAGACAAAATAAGTATTCATAACATTACTTCACCTAATGGGTTTATTTCTTTGATGCCAAAATTCATTGGTAAAAGGAGGAAGTTAGAATTACTTTATGAGGAAATGCTTGTAATAGTGTAAATTAATGAACCTAAGTAAGTATTTTGATGCATATTTGATATAATTGACATATTCTAGTCTAAACATATTCAAGAGGGCATGAATTCAAATTATACCTTGACAGTTAAGTCATCTTGTGCAACGAATGTGTTAGAAAGGTGAATTTGGAATACAATTATGTTTGGAAGATAAATTTATTATTGTGACTTGTGTTTTCTGTTGGACTTTTGTTAGTGTTTCCATCTACTTCCATCTTAAGCACGTTCTAACTATCTAGAAACAGATGAAATCATGAGACGGAGAAACAAACCAGTTTTCTCATATGCATATTGTCTCCCCATTTCTTAAATCTGCAATCTTAACTTACTGAACTTGCAGGAGGGGCATTGGCTGGCATCTTCTAAAGGCAAGCGAGGAACTAATTTCTCAAATGGGTTCTTCAAGAGAGGTTTATTTGCATTGCAGAATAATCGATGAAGCTCCATTCAACATGTATACTAAAGCACATTACAAAGTTGTCAAGACAGATAGTATTTTGGTCTTCCTTACGCTGCAGAGACGCAAGTACTTGATGTGCAAGGAACTTCCTCTCTCAAGTAATCCTTCAGAATCAGAGTTGTCCGATTTTGATATGGATAAGACATGATACAGATGAGACGTTGTGAATATATACATCTTTGGTAGATTCCTGAGTTAAGGTGATACTCTCACTGTCTATTCTTGCTTGAGGGCTAATTTATACCCAAATATGCCTTGTAATATGGTTGCTTATTTCTCTATGTGGTTCTCTTTCAGGAAATATAACAACGGTGGTTGTGGTGAGTCAAATTTTGACACAGGATCAAATGAGTTGTTCAGGCATCCATATTTGTATCCTCTTATATGTAAGGCCGAAAGCTATTGATTTGCAGGTAAAGCGCATCAGGATTCTTTATAAAATGGTGTATGAACAAATTACTGACTTGTTGCTTAAAATTTTACATGGGACATATCCTATGATTATATTCTTTCAAGTTTTTTGCCTTTCCTTTAGTCTGGTGGATTCCTTTGTTTCCCCTCGCTGTAAGTGTATATTTTAATTATTTCAATATGATATCATATAGAAATAGTGTTGCTCATGCTGATATCTTGTTTCTAAATCCTTGATTTCATTTCTGGCCTTGGAAATCCTATTAATGAGTAATATCGCTACTCCATTAAACTGTTTATAGTCTAACATGTCAGAGAAATGCTTCTTTCCTGGAGAAATCTAGGAATACCAGAGATGCATGGAGTATACTAACAATAGTTACTCTAAAATTCTTCAATATGAAAAATCTGGGGTTCATATCTCAATCTTGTCATTTGGAGAAAGTGGCATGTGAAATCTGTTGAACCAACCAACACAATCATTCCAAAACAAACTGATAATGTTGGAAGGTATGGGCACATTCCAGAGAAACAATAGCCTTGGTTGACCTCTAGGTACCTTTGACCTGCAACAGGAAAGGGGAAAAAATGGAGGGGGAGATGGAAGACACAAAATTTTTCTTTAGCATTGTCTACCTTAGTCTGCTTTTCTGGTATCTTATAAGATTTTCTGAATTTGTGATGCTTTACATAGGTTTTTGCCAAATCATTCATGATCATGTTATTCAGCTTGGTGTTAACTTAGGAATGGTGTAAGTGCCTTTATTATCAGAAGAAAGCCGACATCGCCCTGTTGCCTTAACATGAGATTTCTCTACATCATTCTCAAGCTATGCATAACCATTCCCAAGCCTTTTGAATTTGTATAGATAATCATTTGGAGTTCTTTTACACATTCTGCCATTGAGGGTCTCTCAGTACTGTCAGCACGGACACACCGAGATGCCAGATTTGCAAACATCGCAATAGACTCGATGGTGTAGGAATTTCGAGCCATCTCTGGGTCTATCACCTTTCGGAGCTTCTTTTTGTCATTCAGTATGTGTCTCACCTATATATGAATGCAAATTTGCCAATGATGTTAAATAGTTGAAGGCTATTCACTTGGATTAGTCTAACTTCTAAAAGCCTGTAAACTAGAATCTTTTTCAAGTATCACTAAGGATGTTTATGCAATATATATATATATATATATATCCTACCTGTAATACAAGATTTTGATCATTTGGACTGTGGTTTAGATCTACAGCTCGGCGTCCAGTCAAAAGCTCGAGAAGGACAACACCAAAAGCATAAACATCACTTTGTAGTGTGAGTTTCCC
Organism: Saraca asoca; assembly: GCA_026873985.1. Classification (NCBI taxonomy): domain Eukaryota; kingdom Viridiplantae; phylum Streptophyta; class Magnoliopsida; order Fabales; family Fabaceae; genus Saraca; species Saraca asoca. The sequence goes on from JANHAO010017128.1 coordinate 6,988, forward strand.
AGTCTGTTGTCAATGGAGATGGAATAATTATCAATGTCTCAGAACACTGCTGGCTGGCGTACACAGATACAAGATATGACAAAATATATGCAGGCAGACAGCTTATTTTTGCCTCGGCTGCATCAATTATATTTTACAGCAGACCAAACAAACAACGTAGCTCAATCATTGACAAAACTATGAACCATGTCATGAATCATGATTTGGAAATACTATTATATGGATTAATAATACCTTACCCATGAATGTAAGAAGATCAAGAATCTGGTTATATTGTGCATGTAATCCTACTTTACTGCGATTGTAGATTCTTAAATGTGTGGACTGTGGAGAAGGTGAAGTATTCACATAACATGAATAGATAAGAACTGGTTAATTTTTACATGTTGAACAGAGGAATCTAACTTATAAGCTACATATGAAAAATCTAGAAAAGATTTATTAGATTGTGTTGATACAGGTGAGAAGAAAAACTGATTCTTAGAGCAGAAAAGCATACCGATGTATACTCAGGATCAAAATAGCCAAAGGTACCCAGTACTCTGGCTGTAACCTGTGTCTCCTGCCCTTCTGGCATTAGCTTAGCAAGCCCAAAATCAGAAATCTACAGAAAAAAAAATTCATCAAGTTTAGGTACATACAAATCCCGTGAGAGACAATAGAAAGATTAGACTTCTTATGAAATAACTAGGTTGGACATAGATATGTCTACTTGGATCAGTTCAGAGAGGGGACTATTAACATATTACACTTACCCCTTACCGTAATTCTACAAAATAAAAATATTATTGTAAGGACAGAAATGTTGCACTTCACTATTGTACTTCACTATTGTTGGAATTTTATATATACCTTCGCTTCAAAGTTGGCATCCAAGAGAACGTTGGTGGATTTGAAGTCCCTATGAACAATAGGAATTCCAACAGCAGAACTTGAATGGAGATAAGCAAGCCCTCTGGCTGCTCCAAGTGCCACTTTCAGTCTTAGAGGCCAATCCATTTTTCTTTCACCAATTCCTGAAAATTAGACACATTATTAGAGCCTCAATCTGAATGTAAGAAACTTCAACATGAGTAAGGATTTTGTGTGACAAACCATTCAAATGATCTTGCAGGTTCCCATTCTGCATATATTCATACACTAAAAATCTGAGCTTTCCATCAGCACAATAGCCTATCAAAGAAACAAGATTTGGGTGCTCAAGTCTGCTCAAAATGTCAACTTCCACACGGAATTCGCGCTCTCCCTCGGTTGGTGGCAACTCCATTTTCTTGATCGCTACAACCTTCAGGTGCAAACATATTAGTATGTATTTGAATCTTTATCTCACATACTTTGGAATATCAGTGATAATTATAAGGAGTTTGATTTAGTAATGGAAGCTAATATTGATAGTACAGAATTTAGAACTATGATGAATTCCTTGGGCTACAAAACACAGCCGGAAAAAAAAAATTACCTCTCCAGACCGTAAAGTGCCGCGGTAGACTTTGCCGAAACCTCCTTTTCCAAGCAGATTATCATCACTGAATGAACATGTTGCCTCTTCCATCTCCTTGTGTGTGAAAACAGATGATCCATGCCGTCTCCTGGATTGCGGTCTCTGGTCCTCGAGTTGCCAGAACTCCACAGGCCTATAAATCCCTGAAATGTTACAAATTGATTATGTTCAACTCAGAAATCCACAATATTAGCCTGCATCACAAGAAGAAGATAAACAAGAAAGAAGAAACAGAAATTACAAGGGTCTGTGTGATCTTGGGACTTGCTTCTGAGGCGCTTGTTCCAGGCTGAGACCAACCCAAATGGCATGATGGCTTTATCTTTCAGTGCTTCTCTGTTTAGGGATTGAAACACAGATTCTAACAAAGGGAACACAATTGGATGAAGATGACTAATTCCATGACATCCTCTGTCCAGATAGATATTGCCAAAGAACCTTAAAGTAAAACTGTGAAATAGTTTGCATGCTTCCAAGAGAATTGAATTTTGCCATATAAAAGTATATTCTTATTATGAGAATTCTCGAGAGAGTACGTACAAAGGAAGTGAAGTTTGACAAAAAGAAAACTCAACAGCACATCTTTCAACCACTCGGAATTTCTAGAAAAACTTCTAATTATACTTTATATTATATACAAATCATGATGTTACAGTATGTAAATAAATAAAATTAGTTTAAATCATATTGTAATATAGACAGTTGAATGCTATTCAACTATGTGAGACGAAATAATTGGAAAGGAGGGAGACACAGAGACATGTGCTTTAAGGAAAAGAGAAACCCTGAGAAAGGAAAAGTAGGTAGTGTTATCAGCTTACCATGGGGTGGGGATTGGTGGGGTGCGTTTTGTTTTTGACAAGGAAATGGAAACTGAAGCCTTGTTCTCCATTTTAATCTTTGTTTTTTACTGTTAGAAGTTGAAAATCAGATGGCAGTTGGGATGGTGTTTTCAGCTGTTTTCTTCATTATAAAAGAAATTAAATTAATCTGCTTTAACTTGTTCCTAAATCTTTCTTTGTATGGTGTAACTCTCATTGTTGGCATCAAAGTCTCTCCTTGTCATCAGCAATTGAAGATTTTTCTTGAGGACCAAAACTAGTCCAATGACCATCAATGTGGGGACCCTAAGTCAATTACCAACCCCTTTAAAACCATGGGTTGGCAAGAAAAAGGAAATGGAGTACAAATGAATAGTCCAAAACCACAGAAATAAGTTTTATATTCCCATTTATATTATGTTATCAAAAAATTGTTAGAATTTTACACTTTCGTAAATTAAATTTAAACTCTTTTAAAAATTTATAGAAGACTAGTTATTTGTACTGACCAAACTTCTACTAATCAAGCCAAGTTTTGCTTTTTGCCATAGGAAACACTAATGGTGAACCATAACTTGTTACAATTATAACCTAAGATTTATATTCAAATTTCAACTCATCCCAATAATTTGAATAATTTAATATACATATTACAATCTCACAGAACTCTTGCATATTCACTATAAACTAATTGCCAGATTATTTTGTAGACAATGAAATAACGGTTAAAAACAAACATACTGAAGATTGTGTGATGAATTATGATGTCAAAATGGCATTACTCAATCATAAAATAATAATCTATGAATAATTATAATTGTCTTTCTTTTATCTGTTTCAAAGATGGAAAAAGCAAAAAGGGTTTTTCAACAGACCATGTGATATAATGGTCATCTTGGGTCCGGGAGGCAATGGAATAGGAGACCTTTAGCAATTCCTTTCAATGGAACTATTTGGTGGGGTTCCCTTTAACATTTGCATCTATGTACTGGCCAGTCAGAGTGGAAAGAAAATGTCATCTAAACATCGGATTGATTTCTTGAAAGAAAAAAAAAGGGGTTATATTTTGTTTCAATTTTTAATTTCTTTGTTATACTTTTTTTTTCCTTTGTAATTAAATTATTAGATATTATTTTCATTTGTAATTAATTCTCCACATATATTAATTTAGAAAATTTTGTATGTAATTATTCAACATTGACTAATATTTATAGATTTATATAATTATATGGTGATATAACAATAAAGATAAATTCATTAGATTGATAAATTGTTATAATTTGAAGAAAATATATATACAAATATAGCGGAATCGAATCCATTAGAATTAAAAATATGTAAAGCTAAAATTATAACTTTCAATTCTCCTAGTAATTTTTATAATTGAAATTCTAATTTCTCTATTTATATATATGATGTAACTATATATATTGATAAGTTTATTATATTAGACAATTACAAATAAAAATAATTAAATTTATGATCAAAAGGGAACTACAAACAAAAATAAACATTAGGATCTGTTTATAAGAAAAAAGTATAAGGATAAAATTATAAATTGAAGTAAATTATAAAGAATATTAACTTAATTTAATAATAATAATAATAATATGCTATCCCCCTCATACTCGAAGTTTTGGGCAGAAGTAAACCCAGAGCTTTCCCTTGCACCTGCTATTTCTTTGAACCATTGAAGGAAATTTTGCTTCTGGTGGTATGGACTCGCCCATCGAAAATGGGCTTCCGGATCCCCACTATTGCATGCGGATGTGCATTTAAATATAAGTGATCATACGCTTTTAGAGTAAAATTATATTTTTGTCCCTGACGGATTAGATGTGTATTAATTTAGTCTTTATTTAATTGGATTTTTTAATTTTATCTCTCATAATTCAGGTTTCCTTTAAATAACTCTTGAAGCCATCTACCATCAGTTAGTTAACAGAATTCATAACGGGAACCTAGCTTACACCTTTTAACCTACGCGGAAAACTCTTTTAGTTATAGGAAATTGGGTTTTGTTACTGTATGTCTTCTAAGAAATTTTAAGAATTTTATGAAAATTTAATATAAAAATTACAAAATTTAAAACTTTTTATATAAAATTTTATAATTTTTTTTCATAAAAATTATTAATATATATAATAAATACATAAAAAATTGTAATTTTATCATTCAAAATTATAATAAAGATTTTTTAATTTACAACTTTCAATGAAATAATTGTAAGATTTATATAAAAAATTATAATTTTTAATTAAAAATTATAAAAATATATGTTAATATAATTTTTTTTTTTTAAGAATTCGCCGAAGCATAATCATAGAAAATATTATCGCTTCAAATTTGATCTAAAAGATGCCCTTGTAGTAAAAATATTGGCATAGGGTTACCCACGTTAAAGGATGTGGGGGCGATTTCCCTCCCTTGGTCCTAAACAAAATTTAAAGAATGCACTATGTAATAAATATGTTGTCCCCGTAAAATTTTAACAATTGCCCCCACAATGTTTTTTTTATTAAAAAAATATAAAGAATAGTAAATTACACTATTCACTTGAGATTACAAAAACATTCCCTTTTATTTTTAAGATATAAATATCTCGTTTATTTTAAATCTAATTTAACATACAAAGAAAAATATATTAACCTATTTGAGCTATACAAGAATTACATTTATTTTCTTTTCAGTTTGGAAACCTATAACCACTTCTCCTTTAGTAATAAAACATGCTGCACATAAACTTATGTTATTTTTTTTTTGTTAGTTTTCCGCTAGATAGCCACTTCCTCTTGGTTAATTGTGTTATTTGACTAATTAATACTAAAAACACAATTGTATGAAACTCTCTATATATATATTTTTTTAACATTTTTGGACAAAAAAAGATATTTGAAAGCAACATTCTTTATAACAATAATAATTTTATTAGATAAGAAAAATCAAATGAAAAATTGGCTTATAGTAAAAAAAATAACTTGATCATACAAAAAACTTGAATTCATATCTTAAAATAAAGCTTTAAAAATTGCATTCATATATGAGAATTAACAACAACAAAAAAGTGAACTCATAACTAAAAAAAAAAAACAAAAATTCTTACTCTAATAAATAAACAAAAAGAATTACAAATTTAGCAAATAAGCAATAAAATAAAATAAAATAATGTGTAAATATTAGAAATTTGTGTGTTAATACAAAAAATTCTAACTTAAACGTGATCAATAAAACACAACAAATTGAGAAGTAAAAAAAAAAGATTAGAGAATTGTAATTTTATCTTAACTTTTGATTTCTTTTGATAAAAGTTATTTTTTTCTTTAGTTTTTGATACTTTAACAAGAGAGAGAGAAAGATAAAATGAAATATAAATTTAAAAATATATATTGGAATTATGTTAATATGACATTGTTGAATTGCAGATTAGAAACAAGATTAAGCTAATAATAAGTCTTACCTAAATTCCTAATATTTTCTATCAGATTGATTTGGATAGTTGATAGAATCGCTCCTCCAGCAATCTCTAGTTTTGTCAATTTTGGGGAAGACTTTACAACTTTCTAATAGGAGAAAATTGTCTTTGACTAATAATGTAGAGTAAAGACCTATCATTTTAATATAACATATGGACATAGGATCGATCCAAAATTTGTAATCTTGGTTTAGTACTTATAAAAGCCCAACATATAATATCATAAAAGAGGCCTAATAATTCATTTTAACATTAAATTTTAAATAATATTATCAAATATGGGTAGTCCAAGTTACAAATTTTTAACAATCTCTCACTTGGATCCCATAATATATAATACATGACCACTTTTGTTTAATATCAAAATAAACTATTATAGTACTATTATACTAATAGGTTTATTGAATGCATCAGTGCCTAATAGTGTAGATTATATCCAAAAAAGTATAGTAATGTCATACATATTGCACACTTACACTTCATTGACCAAGGCATTAGATATGCATAATGAGACTTACATAACGGTAGTTGTAACTTTATATAAATTTTTACATAATGCTCCTAACATTCGCCTAAGATACCAAATGAGAATTAATATTCTTAACTTAATGGTGAGATAGGGTCTAAATACCTCTAAACAACATGTTATAACCAGGAAAAATTGTGTACAACAATAACATATGGCAAAATGATGAATATTTCATTTTACATATATTAGAGATTTACAATAAATTCAATGTGAGCACATCAGATACAATACTCCTACTAACCCAGTACATCAAAAGGACTTAGCCAAACCCATATTGTTTACATGATCATGATACATTCCAATTCATAAGCCCTTGGTCAGTGGATCTACAAGCATATGATCTATGGAAACATGTTCAATACAAGGGCCCCGAGATGATTTCAATTATGTTCAAATCAATAATGAAATTCTTTAACCATACAGCTTTACGAGCAGCTTTATAACATGTGACATACTCTACTTCCATAGTGGAGGTTATTATAATTGTCTACTTGACACTTTTCCATGATATATCTCCTTTTGCCATCATAAAGATGTATCCAGTCGTCGATTTATGATCATATGGATAACTTGCAAAATGTGATTTTGAGTAGCCTGTAACCTTAAGATCTCTTGATCTCATGTAGGTTAGCATGTAGTCTTTGTTGGGTTTCGTGTAGCAAGCACAGTGAAAATTTTAAAATTTTGAAACCCAGCCACAGATCCATATGCATAATATAAACCAGTTGGTTCAGGATTTACCTTATTGCGTTGCGTATGTATTGAATGCAGCAACACAGATCACG
>JANHAO010017129.1:0-14114 GCA_026873985.1 Saraca asoca
TGTGATCTTCCATGGGTTTTGGCCAAATCAAGCCAAAAGGAGAAAGATCCAAAAGGGTTTTAATGCTTTCTTCTTCTTCTTCTTCTTCACTTAGCTGAAAAGGTTTTAGTTTTATGGAGAAAGTTTTCTCCATGTGCTTCGGCCATGGTGGCCGAACTAAGAAAGAAGAAGTTGCCGGAAAAAGTTCTGGTGTTTTGGCTCCCATCTTGGTCCATCCAACTTCCCACACTTGTTAGCACAAGGAGAGAAGTTGAAGAGGCCATAGAGGATGTTCTCCGGCGTGGATTTCTGGTAGAGGCAACACACATGGGTTGCTTTGGTGACCACAAGCTTCCGTTGCAAAAAGAGCTGGACTAAATGTTAGTTTTGCTTTCCTTTTCTCTAGATTTGATCTAGGATGTTGTACAACCTCTAATAATGAAATCTTTGGGTAAGTTTGGTTCGGCCAAGGCAAGGTTTTTCCAAAATTTTTTTGAAATTTTTATCCTCTTTGGTTGCACCAAACTTTATAATTCTTTCTTCCTTTTTAACCTTTTTGAAATATGTGGGGGATTGCTAGATATATGTGTGTATTTCAAAAAGTTAAAAAAAAATTGAATTTAAATAATTTTAAACTCTTACCAACAACTGCTAAATTTAAGGTGCCATCAAATGAAATTATTACATTTCGATTTTGTCTATCAATTTTCTTACAGCCTTTATACCAAACTTTGTGATTGCCAACGGACTTGTCTCCCCCTCAGCTCTATAAATAGCCAGTCCATACCAACCTCAAAACACACAACAGCAACAATCTTTCCTCTCTTCTCTATTCTTCATTCTATTTTGGGTTACTAGTTTCAATCTTGATCCTGCAGTTCTGATCCCTGAGAAAATCAGAAAGAACTTGTTTAATCCTGGAGGATTATCGCAAATAAACTTACTGCTGTGACAAAATAATCCTTAAGAACTACGCTAAACACGCGACTTAAACTTCCAACAATTGCATAAAATTACAACATTTTTAAATTAAGGTAACATTATTTATATTATCTTGTATTTACTGTTATTTTCATATTAAAAAAAATTATTGATTTAGCTCATTTTTTAATAAATAATTTTTTTTAATGATATGAAAAATATAATAAAGAGAAAGCAAATATAAGAAAATAGAAATAACATTACTCCTAAATTAATTTGTGTTTATATATTATCTAAAAATACTATTAAAATCACGAAATTTGAACAAGAGAAACCAAGTAACCAATTGGGTTCAGACTAAAATGCTAAAAGAAATCATTGATTGTTATTCTTTTGTCCTATATGAGCAAATAATTGAGTACAGCTTGTGGAACTTTTCGTTCTTTTCCCCACTTGAATCTGTGGATTGGAATCGTTGCCATATAGCTCATTGGCTTTTTTTAAAATAAAATTTTCTACTGGGCTCACGGAATAAGATTGAAAGTAAAGCCCAACCCATTAGAACTCTTGTGACAGTGGCACGTACTTTACAAAGTGGTTGAGGACGTGTCATGACGAAGAAATTCCAACAAACAGTAACGTGGTTTTCCCTAATAAAACGCGCGAATTGCCCGTTTGAACCGCCTTAATTCTTTTATCTTTCTTCCGTTCCAGAACCAAACCTTATTAAGTTAATGTTTCCGAAAAATATCCAAACAAAACAAATACCATGATAAAAACGGGCATTAACTATGATTTTACTTATCAAATAAAATCTTATTAGTAATTTCATTTGCTTTATTTGGATTTTATGATTAACATAATAAATTATTAATCATTGGAAGATTATGGAACATATGATTTGAGCGGAACCAAGTGATTAAAGATTTGCGTTTAATTTTTTTTCTTGATGTGGAATTTTCTTTTTTAATATTTTATTTGTGAATTAATTTATGAGTTGCTTCCCTCCACATCTGTATCCGAACCAAATTCCCTCCTTGCATCCTTCCAACCCACCCTGGTTTTCCCTCGTTTTCTGCTCTTTCTCTCTCCCGCTTTTTTATTTTCTTACTTCCCAAACGCCCAGATCTCCCTCTATCTTCCTCCCCATCCAATCCCATCGATTCCTTTCCTTGAATTCTTCTCCAATTACATCTACAGAGCTCTTGTCGATCCACTTTCTCTTACAGAAACCCCCAAACTCACAACCACAACACCAACTCCATCATTTCCTGAACATTCCTCTCTGCTTAGGTGGATGTCTGGTACGCGACCTCCAGCGACGTCGTCTCAGCTGCCGGACCCGATCATGTACTCCATGAAACGCCAACTCCCATTTTCGTCGATGAAGCCGCCTTTTGTGGCTCCGGGTGATTATCATCGCTTCGCGCCAGATCATCGCCGAGGTTCTGAGCAAGAAGCCGAGGTCATCGTTGTTAGGACTCCAGTGAGAATTTTGTTTCTTTTCCTTTTTCTACAGTGTTCTTCTGTACTTCTATATTGTTCTATTTTTGGTAGGTGGTGTTTTCTTTAAATTTCTAAGTGGGTTCTTAGTTTTCTGTTTCATAAATTATGCAGAGATCTGCTCAATTAAAAGTTTAATTAGTTGATGAGTTACTAGTTTATTGAAATTAGTTCTTGAAGTCACACTGCAGCTGAATTATACATGTGTGCTTTAGAGGTCATGTTTAACTGAAATATTGAAAATTTTTCGTGGTATTCTATCTTAATTGAGTTCATTAATTAGTAATTTTGTTAACATCCTATGTCATTAACCCGAAAATTTTACTGCCTGATGGGAGGCAGTGGAAAATTGCTGTCATGAATGGAGGACATGTGCATTTGTTCTTCAAAGCGTATGAACTATGAAGGCATCGGGCAGCAGTCAAGTACTTTATTAGTTTGTCTAATTGAGTGAAGTGGAAAAAAATTATTGAGGACTAGAATAAAAATCGATCTGCCAATTTTTTTATGCCAAATTTATATATTTTTTGCATCAATTCTAATCTCTAGATGGTCATTACCATATCCAATCACTTATAATGCATCTTTTCTTAAAAAACAGAACGTTTTAATTTTACTGGTTTCTTCTATTGGTCTTTTGCTTTAAAAAGTTCATGTTTTGTACTAGATGAATGAGTTATTGAGCTAATGTGCTTCTTACTTATTGAGGCAATTGATATAGGATACTTTGAAACTTAGGTCTATCTGAGATGAGCTGTGCATGCATTGTCATCTGCCAATATTGTAAAGATTTCTTTGTGATTACCTTGAAATGAGGTGAAGCTACATATAGAGTGTCCATTATGATCAGGTCTTTCAATTAAAAAAAAAAAAAATTATGATCAGGTCTGATGCTTATGAACATGAAATATTCAACAGTTCTCGCTTCTCTTATTAACCTTTTTCCTTAGCCATTGCAACTCTTGCTTATCTTATTTTCGAGCTGAATTCTGTATATCAGCAATTGAAGCGGAAGAGTGACGTAGCCGAATATGAAGCTGATTCAGGTGATAAGATGGATCCTCGATCCACTGAGGCAACTATTAGTCCCTTTCATACACCTATATCAGGAAAGACAGGGAAAGCAAGCAAAGCCTCAAGGCTTACCAAATGCAACAGATCTGGACAGCAAACCCCAGGCACAACTATTGGTGAATATTATCTTCGAAACTTTGTGTAGTTGGCTTCCATGTATATGATTATGGTTATGGACAAAAAAAGCTTCATTCTCGTAAAGGAATATTTAACTTACTTTGTTGCTCCACCTGACAAAACCTTCTTTTCTTCCCATGTCAGTTGTGGGTTGTAAAAAATTTAGATGTCTCTAATGGTTTTTCTTTAAATTTGACAGGTTCTCCTTCAGGGAATAATCTCACTCCAGCTGGTCCATGTCGTTATGACAGTTCTTTAGGTACATAATTCCTCTTGCCTCTATCAGATCATGGTCGATTGTTACTGTTCGTATTGTATTATATTTCATTTTTTGCTTTGCTGCTGGAAATAGAGCCATCCATTCATAATTAGTCTATATTTTTGATTCAGGTCTGTTGACAAAGAAATTCATCAATTTGATCAAACAAGCAGAGGATGGCATTCTTGATCTGAATAAAGCTGCTGAGACATTGGAGGTACCTAGTTCTGTGTGGTATGTGGTCCAAATATTCCATGCTGTGAAGTTTGATTACTTGAAGGGGTTTTGTATCGTCAGGTGCAAAAAAGGAGGATATATGATATAACAAATGTGCTTGAAGGGATTGGTCTCATAGAAAAGAAGCTCAAAAACAGAATTCAGTGGAAGTATGGATGCTTCTTTGTTCTTCTGCCATTGTCATCATATATTGTTTTCTTAAATGTTGGAAACTGCTTTACCAACATAAAGTTTGATTATTGGTCAGGGGACTGGATGTTTCAAGGCCAGGGGAAACTGATGATAGTTTTGCTAGTTTACAGGTAAGGAGTGAAACAAACTGCTGCTTTGAATCCCCACAGGGATGATAGTAGATTTTGATACGCCTTTTTTCCCTTTTTCTTTTTTGTCCTTTAGCTTCTAATTTCTACGTTTCGTGTCAACTACATTCCATGTTCCATCTTAAATCAAGCTTGGTTTCAGATTATCCTTGTGCTTTCAATTTATATCTTAAACTGTGATACAGAATTGTGAAAGGAAGATTTTTAATTTTAATCGAAGTAGTCATAAAGCCTTTTCAAGTTGAATTTTGTTCATCTTGAACCATGCTTTGTCATGAAATATTGGGAATGCACGAGCCATTATGTATATCACATATTGAAAACTTTAAAATAATATTAATTCCTGCAAATTTCTTGCAAGTTTTGGCATCAATTTATTTATTTGTGTTTTAATCCTGCAGGCAGATATTGAAAATCTTACCACTGAGGAGCGCCAGTTGGATGAACAAATAAGGTTTGGGTGTTATGCTTTTGTTGATTCTGCTTTACTGTGTTTCTTGTGTTGTAGCTATTAATTGAGCTTGTGTTTGTAAGTGCTGCAGGGAGATGCAAGAAAGACTAAGGGACCTTAGTGAAGATGAAAACAATCAGAAGTAACATTTTTTTTTTTTTTACTTCTAGCCAGATTTTGGTCATTGAGGAACACTTTAAGTCTTTGACCTTTTTCTTTATGTTCTCTTGAATAACAATGTTTCACAATTACAGGTGGCTTTTTGTCACCGAGGATGATATAAAGGCCTTGCCCTCCTTCCGGGTTAGTTTCTTGTTAATGATTATGGTTTATGGATGTTCATGTGTTTCTATAAATCACATTTTGTCAATTTGATTTGGCTGTTAACTGGAGACATATTTCATTGTTTTTTTCAGAATGAAACCTTAATAGCAATTAAAGCTCCACATGGTACCACTTTGGAGGTCCCTGATCCTGATGAGGTAATTTAGTGATAACTTGAGGACTTGGAAGTTATTAATGTTTTATGCATCTTTATGAACTCAAATTTGCCTTGTTCTACCAGGCTGTTGATTATCCTCAGAGGAGATATAGGATAGTCCTGAGAAGCACAATGGGCCCAATCGATGTTTACCTTGTTAGGTATGTTCTGTTTTTTTGGTGGGTCTAAAATAATTGACCTCAAGGAGTCATTTTGGTTGTTGCCGGAATGGCATGGTCAGATGACTCTGTTGGTGCAAGTAATGATTCTTAACTGTTGGAAAATTGCAAAAAAATTTACCTTGCTGATATTCCCTCCATCTCCTTGCCATTCTAGTCAATTTGAAGAAAAATTTGAGGAGATTAATGGTATTGAAGCGGCACCCAATATTCCATCCAGTCCAGAGTTGAACAAGCATCCAGTGACAGTGGTAAGGGAGGAAAGAGGAAAGGACATACAGGTGCAGGGACAAGATGGTCATAAAGCTTGTTCAGATTCAAGTGCTGCTCAGGATTTCGTGAGTGGGATCATGAAGATTGTTCCTTCAGATGTTGATGTAAGTTTGACCCCAGTTTGAGAACTATTTTCAGTTTATGGATTTGCAAAGAATTGAAAGCCAAATTCGCAGAGCTAATTTACCTCATTTCTTTTTTCCCTTAGAGTGATGCCGATTACTGGCTTCTATCAGATGCTGAAGTTAGCATAACAGACATGTGGAGAACAGAGCGTATCCTTTATTTGAACATCTTGTCTCCTTTATGCTTTATATACATATAAATCTTTGATCTTCAACGTTTTTGTTGGAAGTTCCTTGATATATCTACAGCCGTAGTTGAATGGAATGAATTGGATACAATTCATGAAGATTATTGCAATATTCATATGAGCACACCACAACCCCAGACTCCTCCTTCAAACACAAGTGAAGTGCCTTCTGTGGCTAACCCTACTGGAAGTTGAAGCTTCCAAAGAATATATCATAAAGCTTCAAACACAAGTGAAGTGAGATTTTATCCCACGGAGAACCCATGACATCCAGTGGTGCCCCTTTTGTGTCCCAACCAGCCCTACAGGTTGAATTGAAGATTCCATGACAATGCATTCTCAATGTTTTCAGAAGCATGTCAAGGGAACTAGATAAAGAATGGCTAGCCAGGCTTGTACAGATATCTCATAGTTAAAAAATCTAGCACCTTTGCCGAATCCATCCTTGTATATTGTTGTAATTCTTGTTATTATAGAATAGCTAGCTCCTTTGACTCAAGGTATTTTGGCAGGCAATAAAACAGTTCCAGAACATAGATTGAAACAGATAACGTAGTGTCATTAAATTCTAAGCTATTTGTTTCATCTGGGGTCACTCTTTTGTTGCTGTTCTTGTTACCATCCCGTATTACTGCGTTCTCTTACTTCCTCTTTCCATATCTTGCCTGATTCGAGAATCCAACCAGTGATAGATTGTATCATAATTCAAGTTCAGGGACTGGGGGAAGGTGAGAGTGAACCACCAATCTTTTAAATATCAACAAGCATTAAGTTCTCATTTTTACCATCATTGACAAAAAAAAAACAAAACCAGAATAGAAAAGGCTCTGAAGTGTGAACAACCAATATTCATCTGGCTAAATGAATACATTTGATAATATTATTGTTGGAGAAGCAACAGCATCGTATTACAATACTACAATGAAACATGCAATTGGGTGCTATCTTTACAAGCTAATTATCTTTGTCTACCTTCTTTCCAATCCAACCTGCAACAATTGGAGTAAGAGCCACCGTTGGAGGAAACCTGATTGGTGATGCAGCCTTATGCGCTGCATATGCCAAAGCAAAGGTACCCACTTTCTCCCCCGTTTCATCAGTTGAGATTCCCACCTGAAAATTAAAAAATATATCATTTTTAAATAATGTAGTTTTTATTTAATTTTAAAATTTAATGCATGTCATGTTTTCTTAGGTAACTCACCTTTTGCAGCAAAGCTTGGACATCAATGCCAGCACTAATTAGAGCATAACATAGGGAGAAGGAGATCAAGGACAAAGTAATAGAGGTGGCCAGATATGCTCCTCCATATTTTGCTAACAACTCCTTGGCTTGATCACCCTTTGATTTCTTTCCATCAGAATCACTCTTTCCTTCATCTTTTGAGCTGAAAATCTAAAAAAAGAAAAAAAAGAAGAAAGACATAATTTATAATTAAAATGATGGATAATTAAGCATTGTTCAAAGATATAGCATGATTTTTCATTCCTTAGGTTTTTTTTCCTTTTTCTTTATTTTTTTAACTTTATACCTTAAAAAGGGAAAGAAAGCAATTGGTAGAAAAACAACAATTTAAGGACAGACACGTTGGAAGGAAGTCAATGGGTATCACTCCAATTCAATAAGCAGCTGCTCGATTATGTGCAGTGGACGCTCACGCAGCAAGTCAATTATGTAAATGGCTTAGCTTTTGAAGTATTTCTAACTTACATTCTACATCATTACTGAAGTGATGCTCTGCATCAAGTAAGCAATCCGAACCCAGTTTAACAAGCAAAACTACTCAAGTGTTGACCAAGTTTTGAATTACGGAACCAAACTCGAACAAAATGTAAATTAGGAGAAAAAATGCATTAAACCTAATTATAATATGTTGCTCTAAGGTGGCCATATATATATATCTATGCTTCGAACGCACGGTTTTTTTTTTTTTTTGCATAAAAGAAAAAAAAATACGCAAGAGAAATCATTGGACGAAATTAGAATCAGAAACTAGTATGAGTGAAACCAAAAGGAAATTAGAAAAAAAAAAAAAAACTAAGCGCAGAGAGAGAGAGAGAGAGGGAAAGGGCACCTTCCATAGACCTGCTTCGAGGCCATATTTCTTTGTAATTTCGTCAGTTGACGAAGATGATGATGGGTTTGACGGGCTTTTGATTTCCTCTGTTTTCTCCTTGAGAGCTCTCACTCTGAATCGCGTTAAATGGGATCTATTTGATTGGAAGGAAGCAGGATTGCAAAATCTACTATGGGTCTTCTTACTCAGCAAAGAAGCAGAAGAAGGAGATAGGATTAGCAGAGTTGTCGTCATTGTTAGACCCAAATCCAAACAACTCTCTACCTATTCTGGCATATATCTCTCACTAACTAGAACTGCAAGCAGAAATATTCCAAGCTTTTCCTGAGCTCACTCAGCCAACTAAGAAGGATGATGAGAGGTTCACACGAGATGACAAAATAATCAAATTTTGTTAATTACTTCCCTACCCCCACCACGAACTGCACATCGCTCCTCTAGTGGGCTTCTGGAATAAGCCCAATAAGGGAAATGTTTGTATGGTCGTGAGAAGGGACGTGTTGCAATACCACCACTACAATTACCTTAGCCACTCTCTTTCCTTTGAATTGCATTCATTTTTAAGAATTGATAACATTGCAGGTCAGTGTTTCTAAATTACATTCATCATCTCATTTCGTTTTATAAATCAAATGTTATTGTATTTGGATTAAATTCGATGAACATATATATAATTTTGAAAGAAAGTGATTACAATTTACTCTTTTTTTTTTTATTGAGTGACTAGGGTAGAAGAGCATGACCGTCCAGTCATTTGTCATAAAAATGTGAAGCAACTTAATAAAAATTATTCTATTTTATTGATCAAATAGAAAGATGCAATAATAAATAGTAATCTACGGTTATATATGAATTAAATATTATTATTTCAATATAAACATTATCTTGATTGTTTAGTCACGTCTTACGTACACAATAAGAACAAAGACGATAGAGAATGCCTTTATACAAACTTAACTAGTAAACAAGACTTAAAACCTTCTTAAGAATTCATTATATATCAACGTGGTATTCAACATTCCAAGATAATATTTCATACTCATTGTTAACATAAACTTAATAAAGATAATAATAATTTATTATTAATACATCTATCCTTACCTCATAGGATTGGGCCCTGGACGAGCATGAAGGAATAAAAAAACTAAAAAGAGGTAAGAACGCAGGTGGACTACTTTGTGTCCATAAAATGCAGAAGACAGAAATACGAATGAAATGTGAAAGACAAACTTAAATTTGCATTAAGGAAAATAAATTTACAAAATTAAAAATTTTATTTGATGGAAAGAAGAGATCTTACAAAGGAATTTGCTTTAAGGGATTAAAAACTCCAACTAAAGCAGGTAAGCAGAAGCATGGAGATTATAACTGAGGGTTTGCCTATTTATAGAAAATTTGGTCTACAATAATAACTATAAATAGTTTCCTGCTATAGTGTACAATAATCATTACAATAATTTTACAAACAAAGACCGTATTGATGGAAATTTATCAAATTCAGTCATTTTTTCTACAAAGCCTGTTCAATAGTGATCATGTTGATAGAGTTTGTTTAATTTTAGTCATTTTTTTTTGCTACAAAGCATGCTGAATAATAAATACTCTGATGAGATGTTGTCAAATTTTGTCAATTTTCCAAAAACTTGTTGAAATATTTTAGAATTTGTCTTGAATTTTGAGTTTAGATAGTGTTGCTTCAATTATCACTGAGATTAATTTCAAAACAATCATCTTCATTTGACTAGATAGAATCTTCAGTTTCTCTCATAGCAATAAAGGAGCTAGAGACTGCTTGTTCACTGCTTGTTCACTTTTGAATTGCTGTAGGATTTTTTTTGTAATTTGTTAATATAGTCATCTTTGTTAGATACAATAGTCAAAGAAGCAACAATTTGTGATTTACTTTGAAGGAATTGACTAATTCCATCAGTGGCATTCTTGTGGGCATTTATATTGGGATTATCACAATGCATAAGATTTCCACAATTTCTAATTGGAGGCAAAGCCCTTATCAAATCAAGAAATTTTCAAAAACTTATGATCCAATTGGATATTCATATTGGGATTATCCAAAAGCTTAGTATAATACCCTTTATTTTTAAAATAAAAATCAAAAGTATTTGTGGTTGTTCTTTTTCTTACATAACACTATATACAAATTTCCAAATTGATTTAAGTTGTAGGTGATTTTTGGCCAATGCAAAATGGGTTGACAAAAACCCAACAAGAGACGAGTCCAATTAGAAGAGGCCTAGGTAATCCAAGAATTGAGGTCGCTTGACAGAGGCACCGGCTTGCTAGCCGCAAGCTCGGGGCATAGGATGAGGCCAAGGCAGTAGCCCCGGCTCGTTAAAGAAGAGCCGTAATTCACATGGCTAGCAGGTCACCCTATTCAAGCTCGAGTCGTCAAACATGAGTTCGATATCACTGGTTTGAGGTAGGCAGCGACCTCAGGACAAGAGCCTTAGCTTGCAAGACGAAGCACATTGCCCAGCTAGAGACTTGCTGTGGCCAAACGTTAACCCGAGACAAGCGGCTGACCTGCGAACACCAACTTGTAGCTTGTAAGGCCTACTTGTAAAAAGCAATATGCAGAAGTTGGTTTATAGTCTGCAGAAGTCAATTTGCAGAAGTCAAAACTGTTAGCACATTTATTACTTGATGTAACAGATTCACAATTCATTAAATTACATTTGTAACTTTTCAGCCTCTATAAAAAGGGGAAGAAACAGATACAAGAGAGAGGTCCTGGAAAATATATGCTGTAACTCTGCCAAATTTTCAACAAAGAAATAAAAACCACTGTGGACATGAGAATCTAGACAAAGGATTTTAGCCAAATCACGTTAAAAAACCTTAGTTGTCTTCTCCCTGTTTTTCCTCTTGTTCTTTGGCTTATGATATTTGTTTGATTTATGTATTTGTCTGATACTTATACAACTAGATTGTAGTTTGGGGGTTTCGAAGACTATTCTGGTTAATTAAGATTTGGGCTTACTAAATTTTACCATCAACATTTTGGCGCTAGAATGAAGACTCATATACTTTTTGGTTACTTTTTTGCCTAGCTACAATGGTTAGAGAAAGAACAGCCAAAAGTTCAAACATTCTAGTTAAACAGCCAGCATACATTCTTGCCATTAGTATCACCGTCGATTGACCCCTAAAAACATATCGCTAGCTTGTTGTTGCTCTTAGAGCCAATGAAGTGCAGACACGACACCAATCCCAGCAAATGTTCGAAAGTACGGTGAGAGAATTAGCTGAGGCAGTTAAAGTGATGGTGCAAGCACAAACCTTAGGTCCACAAAGCAAGTTGAGATCACCACGCAACTCCAGCAGCTACGTGAAGGACCTCAGGAGGAAAGGTTAGCTAGACAAATGCATTAGCGTATTGATTCAGCTTGTTCCACTAATCAGTGAACAAAGTCAAGAGTCTGCTGAGCGTGCAGAAATCATGATGATTAATGATGTAGGAGCTCACATCGAGCAGAGAGCTCAAACAAAACCAATTGAGAGCACACCCCAGGTCACTAATCCCACGACCAAAGAGGAAAAAGGAACCAATTATCTAGCAATCCGAAACACAGGGCCTGACGATAGAGGAACTGCTTTAGCAGATAAAACAACTAAAGGAATACCCTCGAGCTCAAGATGATCGAGCTCATTACGGGGAGAGGTCACCATTCTCCATAGATATTAAAACACAGCCCTTTCCTCATAGACTTAAAATCTCCATAATCTCACCATATAATGGGGATATTGACCCATATGATCATCTGGACGCATTTAATGTCTAGATGGATCTCCAAACAACTGATGCTTTGGTGAAATGTCATGTTTTTGTAGCTACACTAGGAGACATACCTCAAACGTGGTTCAGAAGTCTCCCAGCTTATAGCATCGGTAGTTAGGAAAAATGTCAATGGAAATTCATCAACCAATACCGAACATTGAGGAGGTAGCTCACACTTCCCTACCACCTTGCGATGGTCTTTCAACGTAATCATGAACCGTTGAAAGATTACATCACTAGGTTTAGGCATGAACCAATTTAGTAGAAAATCTCTGAGGAAAACATCTTAATAGCAATCTTTGTGGGACTTCGCAAAGATGGAAAATTGTACAAAAGTATATATAAGTCCCTGGTAAGAGATTTAGTTGAGTTCTACGAATAAGCTATCAAGCAGATTAAGTGGGAAGAAACTTTTGGCTCAAGGAAGCCCGATCAGAAGGATAAGACAGGTAGCTCCATACAAAATAAAAAAAGAAGTAGTGAAGGTCAGAGTGATCACTACGGTGAGCGGATTGTGAAGAAGCCTAAAAACGAGCGACCATAGCATCAAAGTCGCCATGATAGTGTTGGTTTACTCGGTCATCAAATAAAAAAAAATCAAAATTTTTCAAAAACCTAACTAAGCTAACTGTCCTGGATCTCATTGGCTTTGGTGTTTCTAACTACATAAACTATGGATTAAAGAGTCAACCAACCTATTTGGCCGAACTCAGTAGCAGATTAAAGCTCGATATTCACTAAAACTTCGGTCTACACGTCCTGACTTCTATTAGTTGCTAACGCTGGAAATCCACTTGCAATGGCCTCAAATCCTCACCCAAGTGCTAGCCCAGAGAAGAGGATCAAGAGTTTCAACTTCAAAAGTCGAATCGGACCTCCGTTAGAAACCCTAACAGAGCTGGTTGTTTCTCGATTTTCCCTTTCCTTCTCTTTACTTTCAAAACGCAGTCGTAACGCAGGAAAAGGGCAAGCCAAACGACATGTCGTTTGGCCAGCAGCCCGAAGCCAAAATGACATGTCATTTTGCTTCACTAAAAAACTATTTTTCAGTCCTTGTAATTTCAACAAATTATAATTTGGTCTCTATAATTTTAGCAAATTGCAGTTTGGTCCCTAGATATCTAATATATCCAAATTATGGTCATAACTTATTTTTCGTTTTACATGTGACCCAGTAGGCCCCTGAAATATTGGTAAAAGTCTAAAATGCCCTTCAAATCATTTAAAGGCATATAAAATTAATCTGATTAATTTTCATTAATAATTAATTTTTCTAAATTAATTACTTGTGGACTTTAAGCTATAAGCAGACTCTAGCAAGCCATTATAGCTACCCAAATTTCGACGGGAGTCATCAATGGTGACAAGCCTGTCTGTAGATGATCTCAATGCATGATTGAATCCTCTCGTTATCATATCCGGATTAGTCAAATGTATAGATAAACATTAACCTTTATAACTAATCATGATTTCTCAACTTGATGAATTATTTGACTCAAATGAATTCAAGCACTCAAATCCAATCTGAATCTCGATTTAACTTTGCACAAGGATTTAATTAGCCAAACTAATTCATTAAGCGGCCTCAGATATCATTTTAAAGAGTAGTAATGAATCCTCTATTGATTAGACAATATCTAACTATATTTTTAGAAATACTCAACTCAAGTCTTTATTGTTCCTTATGAATAGAGTTACTTTAGACTTGGTCAAAGTATGACCTTCCATGCAAAAGATATCCCTCAATCTCAAGTCGAAGGATTATTCATGCGATCACTACTGGAGATTAACTATTGACACAGCTCTACATAGTATCTCCAATTAGGTCTGATAAGATTATGATTGTCAGTTATATTTTTCCAAACTAATTAAGTCATGTTTACGTGTGCATTTAGATGTAACTCTTTTACATCTCAACTTGTGAGGTCAGCTGCTCATCAAATGAGAAATCACCACATTATTTAGTCTCCACATATCTAATAATGCCCAATTATTAGATTTTAACTAGTGCCATTTTGGTGCAGAAGTTATAAATCATTAATCATTAACCTCATAATCTTATAACCCTTTATAGGATTGATTAAATGAACTTCTCACCATGGACATCATCTTAATATGCAATAAATAAGAAAT
>JANHAO010017130.1:0-14096 GCA_026873985.1 Saraca asoca
TAAATCCAGATTTACTGGACCCTACGTCCACGGTAGAGAGTTTTTCCATTACGATTGTTCAGAATCATTTTCTCCAGCCTCCTCTCTTGCTAACAATATCATCCTATTTATAGAGGAAGGATGGGCTCTGATCATTAATTACAAGCTACAGTTGTGCTACATCAAATAAATAAAGTATACACGGTGAAGAGACCCCTATCTAAATGTAGGCTGCGGAAGTAGGTCTCTCCAGGCCGACATGTAGGTTTGCGTATGCCATTGTGTTAGGCAAGACACTTTGTTGTCTCACAGCTTTGGAGTAATCGTGAGAGTCGCTTGGAGAAGGGCGCGAGTATAGCGACCGCGGGGTTGATCTTCGAACACATTGCTGGCCGAGTCATGCTGTCGCTGGGGGGTAGTCTCCGGATCACGGCTAAGCGAGCGCTTGTCGTTACCGTTTGTGGTGTAGGGTTTCTCGCAAGGATTCGCTTTCGCTTTCGTCGCGGACTCGGCCTCGCAGAGCCGTTTTTCCACTATATAACAATATATTTCAAAATTATTTTTATATTAATAAATAATTAAATAATGTTAACTTTTCAATACTTTTATTATAAAAATATTTTGATAATTATATTTTTAATAATATAATTTAAATTATTTTATTTAAAAATTATTCAATATAAAATAAAAATCAATAAATTAAAATTTATTGATATATAATGAGAATTAAAATTATGAAAAGAAGAGTAGTATACTTAGAGAACAAACCAATGCCATACTATCAAGTATTGATAAATGTCGAAGATTTTTTATAATTACTATAATGAAAATATAAAAAGTATGACTTAATTATTTAATTTATACGTATAATTATTATTTTGTTGCTATTGTAATATAAATTATTTAATTTATATATAAAATAATAGTTATATAACTTGAGGAATTAAATAGAAATTTTATTATTTTTTATTATAAAAAAATTATTGTAATTGATTTTTTTTCATTTCATTTCTGCACTATTTTGCTATAGCAAACATAAATATTAAATGGAATATTTTTTTTGCATTCTTGATCATACCGAATATAATTATGAAATAATCATTTCATTCTCATTTCTATTTCCAATCTCAATTTCATTCCATCAAATCAAATGTTTATGTTAGTGTAAATGAAAAACTTTTAACTCTATTAATTAAAATTGAATATAAGTTTTTTTATTTTTTATATAAAATTTGTAATTTTTAATAAAAAAATCAAAAGTATTCATAAGAAGATATAAGATTAGGTATTGGTTAGAAATTTTTTAAATATATGTGAGAACATAATTCTCATTTTCTTTCTTATAAAAATTATTTATTATGTATTTAGTCAAATTTGATTTAGAGTGATTTTATTTATTTAATCATATCATCTATTCTAATTTCATCACACTAAAATGCTTTCACATGAGTGGATATATGGTCAAGGCTTTTATACGAACAAAATATATTTTTTCAAAACATATCTATATATAGAATATGAATGGAAAATTGGCAATAATTAATTTGAAATTATTATCAAGAATTTGGCTGCGACAAAGCAAGAGTTTGGTTGAAGTAGCGAAGCCAAAAACGAGAGTGTGGCTGATATAAAGTCAATATGATGTACTGGCTTTGCAATTATAAGTTCGCAAACACGGATTTGATTCTGTTTAGTCAAATTAATGAATGCCACATGATTAGGGGACAACCTAGCAGTTTACTTGCAAACCTAAAAATTAAGGTTTGGTGACGGTGCCGGCATGAGTTACACTTCAACACGTTCATATCATGATGCCTTTCTATCAGTTGATGTAGTTTCAATCCGTTCTCATAGTAAGTGAGGTCAATGTTTAGTCTAAAATGTTATACTACACCGTCAGTGATAGCATTATATGTCGGGACTGCTAATTTCAATTGAAATGGAGAATTTGATAACCAAATATATTTATAAACTGATAGCATATAACATTGAGAAACAATATCCAATAATAAATTAATAGGTGAGTATTAATTGTTTATTTATAAAACCATACACCTATGTCTAAATAGGAAACATATGTTTTTTTATTTGATTAACTTTATCAAGAATTTTTTTTTAAAAAAAAAAGAAAATTAAGAAATAAGAAATATTGCGTCACTTTGAAGTCAGGGCATATTATTAATCTTTTAAGATTTTATAGTAATGCATACAAATCACTTAATCTATTCATTACAAAAAAACCATGTAATTTTTGACGAATTTTTTCATAAAAAATTTTCATGTGAAATTCATCAAAAATTCAATTGAAATTGAAAATGTCATTGATTACTAACTATCACAATTTTTCAAAAATATTTAAAAAAATTTGTTGAAAATCCTTCATTCATTAAAATCTGTTAAAAATAGACATTAAATTTTTTTAAAAATTTTGCTTGTTATTTTCAATGAATTTTAATGTATCACGGATTTTTAATAACAAAATCATCGAAAAATTTAAAAACTTTTATCCCATGATCTGCTGCTCATTCTCATTTTCTTCTACTTCCTATGTTGCATCAAAACTCTTTCTTACTTCTTAACTTGATTTTTACACTTTTAAGATGTTATTTACAAATCTAAATTGATTAAATTATTCTAGCTACTTTGTTTTACATTTTACTGATTGTTTTTATTTAATTATTATGTGTTTCATGATTTATTTATTAGTTCATTAATTATTGACAATTTTTAATATTGTTGGAGTTAATTTTTAATTATTAATTATATTTTCTTGTATGTTTAAATTAGAATTGATTAATTATATCTGTTGAATTATATTTAGGACTAATATATATATTGAATTAGTTTCTGTAGGATTAAGTAGTTAGATGATATACTTAATAGTATTAATTTTTAAGAAGTATGTATATTTTGAGTTAGAATATATTTTTATCTTAGAAATTATATATATTTTAATTTTGTTAATTTTTGAAATTGATAACTGTCTTGTAAATATGAATAATTAATTCTGTAAATAGATTTAGTTATTATTTATTTTACTAAGTAGGAGAAAATATAATAATGAAACATTTATGAAATATAGAAATTTTATAAATAGTTTCTCCTATATATTTTTATAAATATGTTGTAATTTTCTCTTATTTCAATTAACTTCAAAAAATAGAACATGAAAAGTTTAAAACACCATAGGTGAATGTATGATAAACTTCTTGATAATAAAATATTTTACTTATTTATTTGTCCTCTTACTTAGCATTTTAAAGTCCAAAATTGGCTTACTTCAGCTGTGTTAGCATGTGTTTATGATTTTGTGTCAATTGGATTCATTATGCAAAATACTGCAGTTTTCAGCTATTTTGAGCAATTTCTGTAATCTAGTCATAACTCAAGCTACACTTATTCAATTAATATGATTCTTATCTTGCAGGAAAGTTAAGACATAGCCCTACAACTTTTATGAAATCCTCCAAGGCTGAATCACGTAATTGACTATCTGAAATTGGAGTTAAATTCAAGACCAGAATACTATCTTGGGTAGCCTAACCTTTGTGGACTTATCAAGCCATATCTAGAGTTATAGAAATCCAATTAAGGTCAAACTAAGTCCAAATAGAAGCTGAGACAATAAGCCATATTTCTTATGGAGACTTCCTGAGCTGAAAACATCATTATAGGCATGCAAAATGAGCTGCAACAGAGAGGCAGAAATGCTGTGAAAATGGGCCTCTATAGAGTTTAGTTTTAAGGCCCCCAATTGGCATGGATCTTGAGCCCATTGAACCATCTCTTGAACCAGCTAACACCCAGCCAGCTGGAAGGCCAAAAGTTAGAAGAAAAAGTAGAGAAAGCAGTCTGCTATAGCATACAACATGCAATGGCAGTGGCAACAGACTACACTAGCCATGGTTACCTATCCACCAAACTAGCAGCTAGCTTTTCATCTCTTCTCTTTTACCCAAGAAAAGTCAAGCTTCTAAGTTCAGTTTTTGTAATTAGTTTTAGCTTAGTTTTTGATAGGAGTAGTGTAGCATATTTTCTTCATTTTTCTTTGTAGTTTCTACCTTCCATGGAAGGCTAACTTTGTAATCAGCACAAGGGGTTGATAAACTTGAAGATTTATGTTGAGATCTTAATATTCCATTCTACATTCAATTGCTGATAAGTTCTTTCCTATTTCCTCTCTATTTTGCTATGAATATCTTAGTTGAATAGCTTCATTTGATTTAGATATTATAAGATTGTTGCTTAATGATCAATTATAGGAAGAGGATAGGAAAACTAAGCAATGCATAGAGCTTTTGATGTGTTGTCTGTTTGGCTGAATGTTGATTACTTAGGATAGATTCATTAATCATTCCAAGGCTTCTTGTTATGATTATTAACAATTGAATGCACATTTAGTAATCAAGGATGCATGAATCTCAAGCTAGTTAATTCCCTTGGCTGGTTGGTTTTTTTTGCTATTCTATTTTTATTTCTGCATGTTAGTGTAGTTTTCTGTTAGATTAGTTTCTGCCAACCCCCCTTATTTTTAACTCCTAATTTGATTAATATCATCTAACAAATAATCCAAGGGTTCGACCTAGTGTTGCCTATACTACAAGTAGGTTAGGTAGCTTCGATTTTATAAATTTCTAATTTGATCGATCTCGACAGCCGCATCACTTCTTCCAAAATATAATGGATATAAGGTGGATTTTCTTAGTGACATGGAAGAATTTATCGATTTTGTGAAAACTCAGCCAATTTATTTACATGATGGTTGGATAATGTGTCTGTACTTTAAATATAAATGGAAAAAATTTTACTTCTTGAAAAAATTAAGGTTGATTTATATAAATTTAGATTTGAATATGATTACTAGTGGTAAGCTGATTATGGTGCAAAAAACCTATTGAAAAAGGAGAGTTTTCTAGTGATGTAACATGAGATTTGCATGATACAAGTAATAGATATGAGAACAAGTGTTAGATGCTAGTTAGCTAGACTTTGTAACTCACTTTGAACACAATGTAGAAGGGCCTCTAAATAGAGATGTTTAGAATTTTTATGAAATGTTAAAAGC
The DNA here is from genome assembly GCA_026873985.1 of Saraca asoca. NCBI lineage: Eukaryota > Viridiplantae > Streptophyta > Magnoliopsida > Fabales > Fabaceae > Saraca > Saraca asoca. Next base: position 5,045 of record JANHAO010017130.1, read on the forward strand.
TGTACATAAGCTATTATGAATATGTTGTACTAACTTTTTAGAGTTATTGTTAGTAGTAAAGATGTTAAGCATAAAATCTGACTTTAATTTATCACGAAATTCTTTTGATCATGTCATATAACTTATAACCAAGACATACTCGTCTAATAATGTTATTCCTCCTAACTTGTATGATCATGATTTGTGGGTGGACATTATTGGCAGGACCAAGAAAGGGCTGGCCTACAAGTTAGGTTTTGAGGCCACCATAGGAACAGCTACTGCATTTGTCATTGCATCTCACATCGAGAGTATGTCACATGCTATGTTGAACCGGATCGTGTGCACTATGGCTAAGATGTAGGTTATTTTTGCTCAGATTAAGCACCTTATGCATACTCAATAGCAGCAGTAGTAGAGTTAGCATTCACTATCTCCTCCTCCACCTTATAGCTATCAAAACCCCTTACCCACTACTAGTTGCCTCTTGCCTATATGTATCCACTGCCACCATCATAGCATATGGCGATTTTACTACCACCAACCGAAGGTCCAACATGGCCTAACACTAACTCACAGCAGCAACAGTAGCATGATGCTACTCAGGATCAAAAGACTAATGATCAGTTCTTTTCTGATATTAGGTTGTAATTATATTTTTATATTTTATTTAAATAATATATTTCATACATCATTAATTTGAATAATATAATTTATGAATTATTTTACTAATTTTATATATTCATAACTATTTGTGTGTTGTATTTTAATTTTTATTATAAATTAAATATTAATTTTTAGAAATTAGAATTAAAAATATTAAAATTAATTTTTTAATACTAATTAAAATTATTCTGATAATAAATTAAAAATAAAATTTTGAAAAATTATATTAATTAAAACTTTTAAAATATTATAATTTTCCAATGAAATTCTGACACAAATTTGGAGATTTTTTCAATAGATTTTTAATAGATTTTTGACAGAATTTATTAATGGATTATTGATAGTTATTTCAACAGATAAAAGAAAAAAATTTAAAAAATCATCCCTTAAAATCCATCGAAGAATTATTTTTGATGACAGTCTAATTGACAGTTAAAATCCATCAAAAATATCAATTTTCAATGAAATTTCTTTTTAATTTTCAACAAAATTTTCTATGAGAACACACTTTGTTTTTTTTAGTACTTAAAATTATTGATAACAACATTTCAATATAAGACACAAATGATGAAAGACATTGAAGTTAAGCGATCCCTATAGATTATGTGAACTGTTGCTACTGTTACGTGAACTTTACAGATAAGTTGTGCGAAGTTCGGTGGGCAACAAACATTGGCAACAACGTTCCGATTTTCCAGCAGCCATATGGACGTTGGCAACGAGGTAAATGGTCTGAATATCCAACAAAATATCTAGCTTGATGAAGGTGGTCGTTGCATTCCACTTATAAAAAGAGGATCTCTGGGCTCAGTTTCAACATGACAATTGCTACACTATCAAAGTGTGAAACAAGAGCTCAGAAGTATCCTTTTTCTGCATTTGGAGTTTTTTTTTTTTTAAATTAGTTTCCTTGGTAGTAGGAACAGAAAATTTTTCACAATGACTGGAGGTCAGTATTAGTGTTTGTTTATCTTATTTTGTTATTAACATGTTCATTCGTGTTGTAGATCGCTTACATTTGGTATCAGAGCCAATATGGCCTCTGTGTTGCGAAAATTCACACTATGATGTAATCTGGATGGGTAGCATTTTTCATGTTTTTTTATGTTTTGATAACTTAAATCAATTTTTCATGTTATTTTGATTATTTTGGTTTTGGAATTGTCAAAAAAAGGAACTCTGGATCACTAGATATGGCCAAGTCAATGTTTCGGGTTCGAAACGAGTCGGGTCAACCCAGCTAGAGGTTAAAGACAAGTTAAACGACATGTCATTTTGCATATAGGCGAAATGACACATTGTTTTGGTCTGGGGTTTGTCTGCGTTTTGGAGTCGGGCCGACTATCGTTTAGAAGCTTTAATGAAACATAGCGTTTCATTTCATTAATCTATATTGGGCTTCATATTTTTTGGCCTTTTTTTAAACTTTTTTGGGCTTCTATTTTTGGACTTTGTTTTGTTTTGGGCCTTCCTCTTTTTTGCCATTTCTGGGTTTCGATTTTTTGGACAAAATTTGGGCTTTTTATTTTTGTAGCCTTTTTATTTTGTTTTTGTGCCTTGTATTTTAGGCTGTCGATTTTTGATTTTCTAGGCCTTCTCTTATGTATTTTTCTGAAGCACATATACTACAATAAAAAAAAAGGAGGATAAAAGGAGAGGAAATTGAATGGGCCTCTTGCTTGTGTGTTATTCTGTTTTTTTTTTTAACTTATGTTTGTGGACTTGCTTTGAAAATAGGCTAATTAAGAAAAATATTTTGGGAATTTAAAAAAATGGTAGTGCCATAAAATTTTTTAAATAATGGCACATTTGGATTTAAAATAAGAGAATTTTCTATTCACATTTTGTTTTGGTGATTATTAATTCTCGTACTGACTTGTTAGCATACACAAGTATTTAAATGTCATGTAATTAGCATAATTATAGAGTGATTAAAGTTTAGCCATAGCACATTTAATTATTCTATAATTATATATTAAGTATTAAAATCACATAAAGGAAAATGACATTAAATTGTAATTATTCATTATAATATAATTAGTATTATCCCATAGGAATATTATTATACTATAAGTGATTAATTAGGATGGGATAGTAAATTTTTCTTTTTCTTAAATTACTCATAGGATTAAGAAAATGGCTATAATTTTCTAGTCTTGTCATTAATTACACGTGAACCTAATTAAATGAAACTTAGCCCATAGGTAGTTTTATTTGCTATTAGGCTCATATTTAACTTACATCTTTGCATTGGCAAAAATGTTATATATGAAATTTTGATTGCCTCAATACTAATACAAGTATGTAAATTTTTGTGCAATTATTCAGCCGTTAAATATATATGACTTTTAAGTTTCAAAACTTGATAGAGATAATTATAAACTTTGGAAGGAGAAACTACTTCTCTAATTAGGGTGGATGGACGTAGACTATGCGATTAGAAATCACCTATGCCTACGGATACTAGCACAACATTAGAAAAAAATCTTTATGAATACTAGGAGCGATCCAATCGCCTCAGTATGATATATATTAAATCAAATATCTTTGTTAGTATATGTGGATCAATAGGAGAGTATAGAAATGTCTAGGACTTGTTAAGAGCCATTGATGAATAATTTGAAACCTCTGACAAAGCCTTAGAAAGCACCTTAATGACTAAATTATCCTCCATGAAGCTCACTGGGGTAAGGGGTGTGCAAGAGTACATCATGCAGATGAGGGATATTGTGGTTCAACTAAAGACGCTTAAAGTTGAGATGTTAGAGTCCTTCCTTATGTACTATATTTTGAACTCCCTATCATTTTAATACGGACCCTTTAAGATCACCTACAATACACATAAAGAAAAATGGTCAATAAATGATTTGTTGACCATGTGTGCTTAAGAGGAAGGTAGACTAATAGCGAAAATGAGAGAGAGTGCACATATGGCAACACAAGGAAAGGGCAACAAACAAGCCAAGTCAAAGGGGAAGGGCAAGGCCTCCATCCAAGTAGAAATAAAGAAGGAGTCTAAGTGCTTTTGCTAGAAGAAGAAGGGACATATCAAGAAGGAATGCAACAAATTCAAAGCCTGGCTTGAGAAGAAAGGTAACTCAATCTCTTTTACTTTACTTTTCTATTATGAATCTAATATGGTAGATGCTTGTAGTAACACATGATGGATTGATTCTGGATAAACAATCCACATCTCTAATACCTTGCAAGACTTTCTAAACTAAAGGAAGCTAATGGTCAGTGAACAATACATCTATTCAGGGAACAAGATGGGTCACTAGTAGAAGCTATTGGAACATACAAATTAGTTTTAGATACTGGCTTTGTATTGATTTTGGATAAAACTTTTTATGTGCCAAGCTTTTCTAGAAACCTAATTTCAATTTCTAAACTCGTACCATTGGGATATTCATTTCAATTTATGAATAATATGATGAAATTATTTTATAAATCTGATCTTGTTGGAAATGGTACAATTTGTGATGGCTTTTCTGAATTCAATTATAAGATAGTATACCTTATGATTCGATGCATACTTCCAGTAGCGTAGATATTAAAAGAAGTGTTATAGATGAAAACTCTTCTATATTGTGGTACTGTAGGCTTGATCATATCTCAATAGAGAAGGTGAAAAGGTTAGTGAATGATAGAGTACTAAATGCTTTTGATTTCATTGACTTTGATACTTGCATAGACTGCATTGAGAGAAACCAGACTAACAAGACTAAGAAAAGTGCCAAGAGGAGTACTACCTTATTAGAAATCATACATATGGATATTTGTAGTCCTGATATAGATTCTAATACTTAAAAATATTTCATTACCTTTATTGATGATTATTCACATTGCATATATCTCTATTTACTTAACCATAAGTATGAGGCACTAGATGCCTTTAAGGTGTTTAAGGCAGAAGTAGAGAAACAATATGGAAAATAAATTAAGATAGTGAGATCAGATAGGGGTGGTGAATATTATAGTAGATACACTGAACATGGACAGGCACCAAGTCCATTTGCTAAGTTTCTTTAGGAACATAGGATTGTTGCTCAATACACCATGCCTGGATCTCTAGACTAGAATGGTATAGCTGAAAGAAGAAACCAAACATTATTGGACATGGTGAGGAGCATGCTTGGTAGCCCAAGGCTTCTTAGGTCCTTGTGGACTGAAGCTCTTAAGATGGTAGTGTATATTCTTAACCAAGTTCTAACTAAGGCTATTGAGAAGACACCATTTGAGTTATTTAAGGGTTGGAAATCAAGTTTAAGACATATGCACGTTTGGGGATGTCCATCTGAAGTAAGGGTTTACAATCCATAAGAGAAAAAGCTAGACCTAAGGACCATTAGTGGCTACTTTATCGGGTATGCTGAAAGGTCTAAGGCATATAAGTTTTATTGTCCATCTTATAGCACTAGGATTGTGGAGTCAAGAAATGCTAAGTTTCTTAAGAATGACTTGATCAGTGGGAGTGATCAAACCCAAAACTTAGATTATGAGAATGATCATATGGATACCCAAGCTCCTACATCAAGTGATAGATTGGTTATAATCTATGCCCCTCAAGCACAAACAGGTATTGAAGAACCAAACCTTGAGTATCCACAAACTACTGATCAAGACCCAGTTGATCCAGTTGTTGAATAGCTTCTAGAAACTATTGAGCAACCCGTTGAATAACATACTCCCCAAGAGAATGTTGAGTCAACATTAAAGAGGTCAATAAGGATAAGGAGGTCAGCAATTCCTAGTAATTATGTAATGTACCTACAAGAATCTGACTACAATATAGGAGCCAAAAATGATCCTGAGACGTTTTCACAAGCCATCAGTTGTAGAGAATCTGAATTATGGCTCAATGCTATGAAGGAAGAGATGAATTCCATGGCGTCTAATAAAGTTTGGGATCTCATTGAGTTGTCTAGTGGTTCCAGGGCCATTGGATGTAAATGGGTCTATAAGATGAAAAAGGACTCATTAGGCAATATTGAGAGATATAAGGTAAGACTCGTGGCCAAGGGATTTACTTAAAAGGAAGGAATCGATTACATGGAGACCTTCTTTCCTGTATCCAAGAAAGATTCCCTCTGTGTTGTAATGGCATTGGTTGCCCATTTTGACTTAGAACTACATTAGATGGATGTGAAGATGGCGTTCCTCAATGGAAACATAAAGGAGGAGGTATATATGAAACGACCTGAAGGATTCTCCTCTAGTGCTGGTGAATACTTGGTCTGCAAGCTTAAGAAATCCATATAAGAATTGAAACAAGCCTCCTACCAATGGTCTCTGAAGTTTCATGAAGTCATCTCCTCATTTGGTTTCGTGGAGAACATCATGGATCAATGTATATAGCAGAAGGTTAGTGGGAGTAAGATCTGTTTCCTTGTGCTGTATGTGGATGATATATTACTTGCAACTAATGATATTTGGTTGCTATATGAGGTAAAATAGTTTCTTTCTAAGAATTTTGATATGAAGGATATGGGTGAGACATCTTATGTCATTGGCGTTAAGATCCATAGGGACAGAACTCAATATGTTTTGGGTTTATCACAGGAGACCTACATCAATAAAATCTTAGAAAGATTTCAGATGAAAGATTGTTTACCGAATGTAGCACCTATTGTAAAGGGTGATAGGTTCAATTTGAACCAATGTTCGAAGAACAACCTTGAAAGGGAATAAATGCGTAACATTCCATATACTTCTAATGTCAGTAGCTTTATGTATGCTCAAGTTTGCACAGGACCTGATATTGCTTTCGTAGTTGGAATGTTAGGCAAATTTCAGAGCAATCCAGGTATAGATCATTAAAGAGTTACAAAGAAAGTGATGAGGTACCTTAAGGGTACCAAAGATTACATGCTGATGTATAGAAGAACTAAGAACCTTGAGATTTCGTCAGTTGCGTTGATTCACGGAAATTAACATTAGGTTATATTTTTATGTTTGTTGGTGGAGCCGTGTCCTGGAGGAGCGCAAAGCAGACCTTAACTGCTACTTCTACCATGGAGGTTGAGTTCGTATCTTGTTTTGAGGCAACATCGCATAATGTATGGCTTAAGGGCTTTATATCTGGGCTTAGAATTGTGGATTCTATCTCTAGGCCATTGAAGATGTATTGTGACAACTCAGCTGCTGTTGTTCTAGCTAAGAATAATAAAAGCGGAAGTCGAAGCAAACACATCAATATTAAGCACTTAGCCTTCGAGAATGTGTCAAGGAAAATAAAGTTTCCACTAAACACATTAGCACTGAGTTGATGATTGTTGATCCCTTAACAAAAGGCATGCCACCTATAGTGTTTAAAGATCATGTAGTGAAAATGGGACTTGTACCCATATTGAGTGTTTGATATAGCCCTTATTTGATTTGGGTTGTTTTCTTATTTGGTGTGCACATTCGTATTTAGAAAAATTAACATTAAAAGGATTTAGAATAAGCATAAGACTTATTTATTAAGTTATGGGAAACAAAGTACATCATAATACATAGAAGGTAATACTCGCATATAGAGGACCTACCACTATGATGCATGCATTTAGTTTTTCTTGGATATTATTCAAACCAAGTGGGAGAATGTGAACTGTTGCTGCTATTACGTGAACTTCACAGATAAGTTTTGTGAAGTTCGGTTGGCAACAAATGTTGGCAACAATGTTTTGGTTTTCCAACAGCGATATGAACGTTGGCAACAGAGTAAATGATCTGAATATTCAGTAAAATATTCGGCTTGATGCAACGACAACTTGATGGAGGTAGCTGTTGCATTCCACCGATAAAAATGGGATCCCTAGGCTTAGTTTCAACATGACAATTGCTACACCATCAAAGTGTAAAACAAGAGTTCAAAAGTATCCCTTTTTTGCATTTGGAATTTTTTTAAATCAGTTTCCTTGGCAGTAAAAACAAAAAAATTTTAAAATGACTGGAGTTCAGTATCAGTGTTTATTTCTTATTTGTTATTAACATGTTCATCCGTACCTGTAGGTCGCTTATAGATTATACAAAGAATGTTCTTATATTTATACCAAAGAATTAAAACAAAAAACTTCACAAACAGATGATAATTATAATTAGAAAAAAAAATAAACAATTTTTTAAGATTCATTCCGAAGGAAATTGCATGGAAATCATAGGCTAAATATGAAGCAGATTTTGAGTGCTAGAACCGTACATCAATTCCCACAACTCTGGTCCTTAATAAAGCCATTGAATGCGGATGAATTAATACTTTAACCAGGTTTCCTTATCCTTACGTCTGCTGCTCAATAATTTCATTTATTTTTATTCACAATTATAAAATATTAAGATAATAAAATATATTTAATTTATTTAATATTATATATAAAAATATATTTAAAAAATAATATTTATTATTTTTTAAAAAAAGTTATTTTTTCTTATTGTTATAATAATATGTATTATTTTATTAATCACAATATATATAAATAATTACGTGAAAAAAAAATCCTATAAAACATATCTTCTAACAAATAAACGGAGCATTAATGTGAAGCACTTTCCCATGTCTCATCTCCTGCTAAGCTTAAAGAGACCGAAAAGTGCATTGATTTGAAAAGCTTGAATGCAAACATGACCTTAACTGCAATAATTCAATTATCTCAAGTCCTATTCAAGTGACCAGCCTATCTCCTTTAGTGTGAAATCTTCTCTCCGGTGGCAGATCTTTAGTTTTATTCAGTGACAAATTGAACACTTCACTGGGTTACCTATATGTTCCATTTTAGATGTGTTGTCTATGAATTGTGATATATATTCATTTGAATGGTATGGACTATGGAGGAAGAAATATTAAGGGTTGAATGTACAACAAAACAAAGGAGAAAGAACTAAATTGAGAAAGAGGCGGATTGTTTTTTTTTTTTTCAAGAAAGAGAACCTAGTTAAACTAAGTTTATCTCATCATCATCCTTTCTAATTAAGGCAAACCAGCTATTGTTTATAAATCATTCAATAAAATATATCGAAATGATTATAAAGGGAGATTTTATTAAAATTTTGATTCCTTAAAAAATTAAGTATTTTTCATCAATATTACTTATTAAAACAAATAAATAATTTTATAGTAAAAATACTTAACAATTTAAGAGATTGAATTCATCTCAAAATTATCTATAATAAATAACTCTCACTCTAATATCAATTGTTCTTTTGAGACATCGACAACAAACAGATTTGATTCTAAAACATTCAAAAAATTATTAAAACTCCTTATTAGTAAATCACATCTAATGACTTCATTGGTATCAATTCTATATCCCCATAAATTATTACATGAAAATAGAATTTGATTGCAAATCAAGCCATAACAGAAGCTATTATTACAAAATGAGAATTCTTATGAAGGCTGCATGGCTCAACCTACTTGTGATCATTT
>JANHAO010017131.1:0-14103 GCA_026873985.1 Saraca asoca
TTTATATATAATAATATATTTCTTAATTTCTAATTTGGCCCCTCATCAAATTAGAAATTACCATATGGTCTCTACACATTAATTCCATTATACTTTATACCCCTTAGTCCAATTCTTAAATTTTATTAGATCACATATAAATGGATTATACTTTAATATAGCAATACACACATTTAATAATTATATTTTTAATAATAAAATTTAAAATATTATATTTTTTATTATTTATAATATAAAATATTATTCATTATACAAAATTATTTAATAAAAAATAAATTTAAATATATTTGTTGATATATAAAATTAGTCAAAATTATGAAAAGAAAATTAATATACTTGAAGAATAAAATAAAATAAAATGTTATATAATTTGAAAATTTGAAATTTTACATTTTTTTTATTACTTTTAAATAAATAGTTTATTATTTTTTATAAGAATATTATTGTAATTGAATAATTTTTTTATTATATTTCTATAATATTTACTATTCCAAATATAAAAGTAGAATAAAATATTTATCTCATTCCTAATCATATCAAATTTATTGATTTTTCGTTGTATTCCATTCATTTAACCAACCTTGATATAACAGTTTATCAAAAGAATAAAGTTCAACTCGTGTACCAAAGGGGACAACTAGAAAAATAATTCTAAAAAATTGGAGATTTGTCGATACAAGAATTTATTTGAAGTGACTATACAAAATCACGCTTGAATATAGGTAAGAAATTTGTAGTGGCGTTGGAAATATAATTTTTTTCCTCAATATAAAATTTCATGAATAAATTAAATAAAAATATATAAACTTTTAAAAATTTTATATTTTCAATCCCATTAAATAATCTATTAACTAATACCTATCTAACACTGGTTAATAAATTACGACAGGCAGGGGGGAAACCGGAAGTGCATGAAATAAAAATGCTTTTTATTAAATTTATTGCTAAAATTTCATTCATTTGTGCCAGCTTGCACGTGCTCTCAGTTGCCCTTCTGCTCTCTGGGTCAGCAGCCATACCATCTCTTGGCGGCAGCTTGCAGTTCATAACTTCTATATCTCACTTCCGATACCACTTTCTCAAGTTTCCGTCTTCCAAGCATAGGTGATCTATCTCTCTATGTTATTTTCATCGTCCTATTGCCCAAGAAATGAGCTTTTCCAATCTCAGTTTTTTGGTCTAAAATGCTATTCTAATGGGAATTTATTGAGAATTTTCGAATTTTTATGATGCAGGTGTTAATGGGTGTCATTGGTTTTTGCAAATTTTCCTCCTTTTGCTTGTTTAAATCCAATACCAATATGCAACAAGTAGGATTGACTCAGAGAACCAGTTGCTCATTTGAGGAGAGTCAGAAGAAGGTTGTGGCTATGACCTCCACCATTCCTGTACATCAAGTTAGTAATGGATCACCGCAGTTGACTGGTGATTCCTTTATCAGAGAACATTTGAGGAAGTTGGCTCCATATCAGCCCATTTTGCCTTTTGAGGTAGGTTTTTTATACTAATTTTAGTTGTTTTCCTCCTTTCCTTTCTTCTTTTAGGCTAGGTTTCATTTTTTTTTCTGTGTATGGCTATTGCCACTATTATTCTGCTAGTATAATGGGAATTGAGTAAATTTTCTGATTGACATTTTAATTTTTGTGTTTTGTTAACTTTGTTTTGTTGCATGCTCGTGACATTTTCAGTTTTGATTGGTAAAACTATATCTAGCTACAGGTGCCTAGTGCTTTCTCTAATTCTGGTCTGATTCAGTGATTTGATTTTTCTTGTCTGTTGCTTCTGTCCCGCTTTTAGTGCTAATAGCTCAAATACAGCAGGGTTTGACATATTCAAACGTATTTTCTTGGTCTTTTTATTTTTACAGCAGCAATGCTTCTCATATGACAAACTTGGAATGACTAATTTTATGTTCATATTATCCTCTAGAGGCAATGAGTTTGGCCTTAAGCACAAAGCGTGGTAATATATATAATAGAATCCAATTACATGTCATGGTCACTTCTGCGGGGAAAATTTTTGTACCACATTCCATTCAGTAACAAATGAATTGCCTTTCTGCTGCAGGTTTTATCTTCTCGTCTTGGACGGAATCCTGAGGATATTGTCAAGTTAGATGCAAATGAAAATCCTTATGGACCCCCTCCAGAGGCAAGCTCATATGCTATTTTTTTCTGTCATTTCAAAATTATTGGCAAAAAGATGAAGATAATTCTTTGTTATTGATTATGATGTTAATTTTTTAAAACATCGACAATGTGACTAAATTATTTTTTTCATAATTTTTAGAAGATTTAGATGCTGAAAGTCTGTTCCAGATATACTGGTATTGGCCTGGTAGTTTTTACATGCTTGTGTTGTCCCTGAGCAGACTGTTTGTGTGTTTGACAGGTGATGGAAGCTCTAGGATCAATAAGATTCCCTTATATCTATCCTGATCCAGAGAGCCGCACATTACGGGCAGCCCTTGCCCAAGATTCAGGTCTTGAATCTGATTATATTCTTGTTGGATGTGGTGCAGATGAACTTATTGATTTGATCATGCGGTTAGATACAAATCTTGTGTTTCAATTATGCCCCAAATCAAATTGTTATTCATGTAAGTTTTTAGCATAGATATGACGGTTAACCATTCCTTATCTTTTGTGGCCTTCATATAACTAAAGTTGTGTGCTGAATCCTGGGGACAAGATTGTGGATTGCCCTCCAACTTTCACAATGTATGAGTTTGATGCTGCTGTTAATGGGGCTCTTGTCATTAAAGGTAAGAATGACACTTACTGAACAGATTGGATCGGAGATTGTAAATTCTTTTATCCTGTTCAAATAGCAAAGAGAGATTCCTAAACCGACTCATAGATTGTCAATTTTTTGGTCTCATGAATGTAAATCTTTATCTATCAGACATATCAATCAAAGTGTTCTTGGTTTTCCATCATTGATTTTAATGACTGATTTTAGTTCTTGAGTTTCACTTTTTTTGTTTCCCGTCAGTTTCTTTGAATTTTTCTCATTATATCATGTCAGATGTGCATAACCTTGTAACTTATTCATGCTGTAGTTCCAAGGAGGGCAGACTTTAGCTTGAATGTGGAACATATCAGTCAGGTTGTTAAACAGGAGAAGCCCAAATGCATATTTTTAACATCTCCAAACAATCCCGATGGAAGGTAATTGAAAGTTTCTTTCCTTTGCTCGTTTTTGGACATAATTTTGTAGTCTGATTATTTCTTTAGTTTCCTTCTATGCTTTCCTTCATTAGAGTGCATAGTTGAGGGATTTAGGATCCTAAATGGCTATTAAAACACAGAAGCATGTTTACACCCTCTTTTAATTTAGGAAACTTCAACAGAGTGCAAATAAAACACCTGAGCTACGTGGGGATTTAAATGGAATTCTGTCTTTCATTTCTTTTTCCTGGATTAGCTATTGATTCTCCTCCCCTTTATACTGGGCTTACTGCTGAGACATTCCCAGTTACACTACAGTTTAGATTATAGACAATTGGCTTGGCAAATACGTTGATAGCTGGACAATCATTTGCTCATAATTTAAATATACCTGCTATCTGTTTCTAAATGATTGATTGGTTAAGATTTTAAGGATATTTGCATTGTGCTGGTACTTGCTTTATATTGAATTGTGCCATATTATATTGTCTTCTCAGAAGGTATATACCACAAGTAAGTCTCAGTAATTTGTGCTATAAATAATGGATATTAATATGTTATACTTCTATTGTGTGAAGGAATAAGGCCACACCACAGACTGTAGTATATTTAACAGGATGCTGGAAATTTGAGTTTCTTTATTTGATTTCTAATGTATGTTTTGTTACTACCGTTTGTACAACAGTATAATTGATGATGAAGTTCTTTTAAAGATACTTGAGCTTCCAATATTAGTGGTGCTGGATGAAGCATACATTGAGTTTTCAGGACTTGAGTCAAGGATGGGTTGGGTGAAGAAGCATGAGAATTTGATTGTTCTTCGGACATTTAGCAAAAGAGCCGGTATGTTTATCCTTTTTTTCCTTTTGGCTTGTACATTTTTTTTTTTAATCATCTTCCTTTACATATAGCTGATGGTAAATCTTTTACTAGATGCTTTGCTCCATTTACCCAATGAATCTCCTGGTTTCTTGATATGAACTTAGAATTCACCTTATTTTCTCCGGAAAAGGAAAAAGGTCATCTTAGAAGTCACCTTATTTTGAGTACCATAACATACGAAAAGTTGAATGGTTTAGGTATCTGGATCCATCTTAGAAGAAGGTGAGTATGATGTGGATGTCACACTCCAGGCTAGGTGGATGAATTGGAGAAATGCTTTAGGGGTAAACAGTGATTGCAAAATACCCATCAAACTGAAGTGAAGTGTTGTACAATCAAGGGAAAACATGAGAAAAAAGTAAATGCAGCGGAATGAAAATGCTGAGATGGATGTGTCGACATACAAGAAAAGACAATAATATCAGAATCTGCACAATGAATACTTGAATCTAAATACTAGATTGTTGGAGCTTCTTATTATGCTTTCTAGTATGGAATGTTTAGTTTAGAAGTAGAGAGATGGAGCAACAAGAAAATAGTAAACTGAGAGATAAAGCAAAAAAGAAATAGTTTTGAGGTGTGTATTATACTTTCCTAAAGGCGGCTTTTATGCCCAAGATATAACGGAACTCATAACTCTCCAATCAAAAGTAGTGAAAATAGCTTAGTAGAAAGATCTCTTTATTTTAATTGTTGAACAAATATAAGTTCTCACGAAATAACTGTTATAAACGGTTATCTCTTTTCTTTTTTTTTAATCTCAAATTCCAAAAAAATAATAAAAATAAATTATTTGTTCACCAATTTAAGCCCAAGAGCCCATCTTTGACTCTAATTATTTATTAGCATACCAGGGAAAGCCTACTAGCAGACCCACTTAAGGTTTTCCATTTATATACCCTTTAAAACTAGCTTTTCTAGTAAATGTAGGACTTAAAAAGTCACCAGCTTTTATAAACTACCAACAGAATGATAGGCAGTCAACAATGAGGGTGTCTATAAAATTAATTATACAGTGATGAATTTGATGCCTCAGAGAGCAAGCTCTTTGATAAGTCTCAAGTTCTAGCAAGAACTCTAGGAGAGCACTCTCTCAAGAAGAAACACTTCAATTTTCATAATTGTTCCAATCTGAATGGTGAGGGAAACATGCCTTCCCTAATAGCAATTACTCACTAAAGATGGGCTGGATTAATGGCCCAAACAAGCCCACCAAAATACCATCAGCCAAAAACAAATAAGTCTAGGCCATTACAAAGGTTCAAACACAAGCCATAAAAATAAGCTAATCAGCCCCTCACATGTGGCGGCAAAACATGAACTAATTCAGCCCAAAATAATGCAATAAAATGGTCCAAAGCAGCCCATAAAATGATACAATAAAATAGCCCATATCATGCCCAATTAAGCTACAAATAATCAGCCTCTTTTTAGCTCATCCAAGTGGCCAAAAGTGGCGTCCAAATCAGCACAAGGAAGCTCCAAAAATAGTGCCACACAATCAGCCATGTTGCGGCGTTGTGGATGCTGAGGTGGCTCCATTTGATGACATGGCTTCAATGCAAATAAATCTTGAACCTCCCAAGCAATGCTCCTCTAGTGAGCTCCAAAGTGTGTGACAAAGCCCTTGAATTGCTTCCCTCATCTTCTTTGCCTTGGCTCTAGTCATGGGTCCCCTTGGTAGGTGCAAAGCCTCTTGGTGATCCTTAGTTTGGTCTCTGATGTTCTCATCAACCTTGAGTTGGAATAGTTATAGCTTAATTTATGATTTTTGTTGTTTAAGTTACTTGTCCAAATTGAACATATAGGTGAGAGTGCTCCACTAGAAAGAATAATATAAACAAAAGCTCACAATGATGATAATTGAAGTGGAAAGGAAGCTTTTTTCCATGAGAGCCATAGTAGTAGATGTAATTTACATAGGATTTAGTGGTTAAAGAAAATTTGCATGATATATTTGAATGACTGTATTTGTACTGCCAATCCCTATCCTTGGAATCTACAGTGGGCAGTTAGTACTTAGTACCAGGCCTTCATCAAATAAAACCAACATAACTATGTAATTTTGTTGAATTCATGGTCTGTATTCTGATATGTCATCTGGTCTATTTAAGTGACTTGTTCATGGTTAACAAAAATTTGTCACTGATTCATCACACTCTGTCCTTATGAGTTGACTGATTTTTTCCCCTCTCAATGCAAACAACTGAGTTGGCTGTGTTTTTCTTTTTCATATAGGTTTAGCTGGGCTTCGTGTGGGATATGGAGCTTTTCCTTTGAGTATAATTCAGTATCTTTGGAGAGCAAAGCAGCCTTATAATGTATCTGTTGCTGCAGAAATATCTGCTTGTGCAGCATTGCAGAATCCTACCTATCTAGAGGTTAATTTTTCATTTTTTTTCTTTTGTATTCTTGTTATTAAGGTTAGACATATATTTTAATTGTTTGTGCCCTTGTTGATCATTGTCTCTACTCAACTGAAATCTAATGAGTTAGATATAACATCCAGAACGTGAAAGAGGCTCTGGTGAAAGAAAGAAAGAGGCTTTATGATCATTTGAACAAAGTGCCATTCCTCCGACCATTTCCAACTTATTCTAATTTCATTCTTTGCGAGGTAACATCTGGAATGGATGCAAAGAAGCTGAAGGTACCCTGCATTTTACTTTCTTTGGCTTAAAAATGTTCAGACATTTGAAATCATTGTGTATCCTATATTCTGCTTTCAATTGCATTTTACTTTTTCATGCAGAGACATTCCTGTTGCTTTAATTCATCTTTTTTATTCCCAAGTGATGAAAACTCTCCGATCACATTGCATTAAAAAATGAGAATAAAGGAGAGATGTTAAAATATTAAAAACATGCTGCTTTCATAAGATTAACCACTCTTAAGCTAAGAAGTACAAACATGGACACGGACCAGAACACGTGACATGTGACACCTGACGCAACACAGACACAGTGATGGCAAAATCTAAAAATACAAGGACACAACACCGCATTGATATATCTATGCATATGAATAAAAGACCATATAAATATGTTACTTCTTGGTATATCTATGTGGCGCGGGATGGAAATGTGAACATAAGTATTTGATATTGTTCTAGTTGACGACTTAGAATCTATTAGGAAAATAACTCCAGAATTCAACGGAAAAAGAAAAACTCCTTGGATATCATTAAAATAACAAATATATGGTCTATTTTGTTTTACGCATTGATGCCTTATTCATAGGCACAATAAGACTTACTCACCACCAAGCAAATATCCTTCTAAAACACTCCTAACCCATATAATATCCCACTAGAACTCTAATTCTATATTATATATACTAATACTACTCTAAATAATTAAATAAAACCCCTACCAATAATACCCATGAAAATTACATAAAAACTATGAAAATCCAAAGATAGTTGTGATTGACCCTTTTTCTTTGTCCTACGTCAATCCCCTTCACTTCAGAAAACCTCGTTCTTGAGTTTATAAGTTGATCTTGAAGTCTACTATTCCATATGAAAAGATATTTTGAATATTTTAATAATGTTGAGTTTATTTTCTATGACATGAGAAATCAGCATCCTATCTACTTAGATCTTTATCTGAGTTGCTTGAACAAGTAATTACTAAATAAATTCTGAACCAAGCAATTCAAATCTGCAATTTGAACATGTGGAATTTAATCTACTTCCTTAATGGCTTCTTGTCTGTGTTTGTTTATATTTGTGTTGTACCTCCTCTTGAGTTATTGATTCTTGCACAACAATATCTTCTTGTATATAGTTCCACAAGTCCTTGCAAATCTTGAGACTTAAAAACTTTGAGCTTTGGATAAAAATCACTCAATGAAGGCTTAACATAATTCTCAAGAAAAGAATTAACCCTTTTACTCACTCTAAATAAAAATTTCTCTTAATCATTTAAGAAAAATTGTGAAATTAATAGGCTCTTCATCTTTGACCAAGAGGAAACTTTTCTCATACCTTTTCGAGCTCTATATTTCTTCAATTGTCTCCAAAAATTTTCAGTATCATCAATCAATTTGTAAGATGCAATGTGGATACGGTCAAGATCCAAAATTTCTTTGATCTCAAAGTAACATTCAAGATCCACCAACCAATTAATAAATTACCATTTGAAGATATCTCCATCAAAACAAAGAATTTCTTGAAAATCAAGAGTGAGAATACCTTTATGTCAACCGTCACTGAGAGGACTACTTTGTACACAACTGTTGCTACAAGCCATCAAGTAAGGTAGATGCCTGTTTTGATACCACTTGACATGGAACAAAAGTGTGAATATAAGTACTAGATATCATTTTATTTGACTACCTCAAATCTACTAGGAAAATAACTCTAGAATCCACCAAGACCTTGGATATCATTAAAATAATAAATATATGGTGTATTTCATTTTGTACATTGATGCCTTATTCGTAGGCACGATAAGACTTCTCCCCTAATTAAATATCCTTCTAAAATACTCTTAACTCATATAGTATCCTACTAGAACTCTAATTCTATATATATACTAAAACTACTCTAAATAACTAAATAAAATCCCTAAAAATAATACCTACAAATATTACATAAAAATTATGAAAATCCAAAGTTGTGACTTTTGATTGACCATCTTCTTTGTCCTATACATCACTATGCATAAGAGTATTAAGAAGCATAAATAAATATACTTAAATATTCCTGCTATGTGTTAAGTCATGTTTAGGAAGCATGTAATAGGTGTCAAGTATTGAATTACAATACTTCTATTGCCTTGACTGGCTTCATAAAGGTGTTGGAGTATCATGGAGTGTCTGAAACATGTATTCAAGTGTCCAATTGTCTTGTGTCGACATATGTCGAACACAAACACAACTTGTTTTTTGAAGTGTCCATGCTTCTTAACTCTTCAGAGTCTATATTGTCCAATCTGATTTTTGCATGTTATAATATAGCTAGAAACAGGGTAACCTGCTTTCTCTATTATTATTATTTTTGGGTAATTAAAAGTTCAGGTATAGGATAGGTTGTTCCACTTGTGCCCCAGCCTCTTTGAGGGCTTATAGTGGTACTTACATATTGCCTAATCCCTTGAGATCGCTGGCAGCAGGATTCAAACGTAAGACATGAATGGTTGAAGACAATGAGCCTGATTAGTTGAACCAACTCAAGGGGCTTGCTTTCTGTTTTTGTTCACATTGTAAAAGGAAACTGGAACTTTAAATCAAAATTCTCTGTATTCCCTTTTCTATATTTTCCTTTGGAGACTGAGAGGTTTGGGATTAGGGGTGCCCTTGGTGGGAAGGAGCCAGGAGATCAGTTTTTCTGTTTTTCTTGCGTCAATTATTAGCTTAACTTCAAAATGCTGTTTGCTGAGAGGTTTTATGGTTTAACTTCAAAACCTTGTTGTAGAATCAGGGCAGACTCTCCTGAGTGAGCAGCCTTGTGGAGTTGTTGTATTTTTGCAAAATAGTTTTAGGCTTAAACACACTTTTAGCCTCCTGTTTTGATCGAAGTTATAATTTTGTCCCTCTTTTTAATTTGAACGATGTTGCCCTCCTATTTTTCTCAAGATAGCAACTGGGTCCTGCCATCCATTTCCTATTAAAAAAACGGATGGAAAATGCTAACATGGCACTTATTTAAATTGTGACATTTTAAATTATAATTGGTTTATGTCCACACGAGTTATTATTTTTCTTCTATTAATTTTTAAACAAGCCTTTTTTTTTTTTATAGATCTTATATATATACATATATATATTTTTTTCTTCTTCCTCATTTCCTAACCTAATCGAGCAAACTCCTTTGTACGACTGAAAGATCACAGGGCACCACTCTAACTGGAGAGTAATGGTGCAGAGAGGCCATTCCCCAAGCAACATCACTGCAAATTGTCACCAACTGAACCAAATCCAGCCTTTGGCTCCATCCATGGCTTGGATTGAGATGCCTCTCTAGGCTGCCAACTGGCATCAGTGGAAGAAAAAGAGCTTTAAACTCTGATTTACTGCAAAGGATTTGAATCAAATTTCTGTACCTAGTCTTTCTCAGGATTTGAACTATGCATTAAAAAATGCATGCAAAGATCACTGCTCCTAAAATATATAATCTTATGAAACTTAAGTAATATCTGATGACTATTCTTTGGAATAAGTTAAATAGCAGTGAAATCTTCTGTATTGTTCCCTTTTCAAGTCAGATCAATTGATCGTAGTGAAGGCTAAACCTTGGAACGGAATTTGCTCATTTAGTTTAGAAGAAGATTTTTTTTTTTTTTAAAGAAAAGGCTTATTTAAAAATAAATAGGAGAGTTAAAAAAAATAATAAAAGCTTGTATGGAAATAAATCAATTATAATATAAAATGCCACATAATTTAAATAAGTGCCAAGTCAATGCTTTGCATTTGTTTTTCAACGAGAGATGAATGGCAGGACCTAATTGCTACCTTGAGAGATATAGAAGGGTGACATTGTTCAAATTAAAAAGAGTTTGATGAAATTATAGCTTTGAGCAAAACAGAGGGACTAAAAATGTATTGAAGTCATAGCTTTATCAATAATTTTCTCCATTGGGTTTTGACTTGGCTGTCACCTGTTGAATCTCTTAAGAAACTATCTGCAGACTATATTCTGCTAATCCTTGTTTTTAACTTGGACACTATTCATT
Source organism: Saraca asoca (assembly GCA_026873985.1). Taxonomy (NCBI): domain Eukaryota; kingdom Viridiplantae; phylum Streptophyta; class Magnoliopsida; order Fabales; family Fabaceae; genus Saraca; species Saraca asoca. The sequence goes on from JANHAO010017131.1 coordinate 10,730, forward strand.
TTTTACACAGGAGGACCTAGCACAAATGGGTGTGATGATACGTCACTACAACAATAAAGAGTTGAAGGGGTATGTTCGTGTATCCGTCGGGAAGCCGGAACAAACAGATGCCCTAATGAAGTGCCTGAAGAATTACCCAGAAGCCGTTTTCTGGGAGGAAGAGGAAATTGCAAGTTAATAGGGTAATTCAGATGTATTTAAATCAAAGGAGCTTGCAATGTAAAGATGTAATTCTTGGACTTATTCCAAGGTTACTGGTTTTTTATTTTGTGATAATTTTATGAACAAAACCTGCTTTATCGTTATGCAAAAATGTCTTCAAGCATCTGTTAGTGTCTTGCTTAGTTCATTAAATAGCGCAGCGACATTGATTAGTTATCTGGCATTAAAAAAACCCTATGAATATCATCTGTTTGATATGAAGAAAGCTGGAAAAAGCTAATGTCGGATGCAAGGAGGGGTTCTTGGAATATCATTGATCTGCTTTTTGCTGCAGAATTCAACCATTATTAAATATGTTGATGAGAAGTAGAGAAAGGAAATAGAAATTAAGAACTTCTAGAACCATGTTTTTTCTGGTCCCATCCACAAAACATGAAAGCTATATGGATTGAGCCATCTCAGTGGAACTGAAGTAATTTAATACTGTAAACAAATACAGCATGTTTAATTTACATCCAACTAACCGAATATTTCTTAAATTATCCAAATAAATCTTGTATACAATAATCAAGTATTGTTGCATGTTGTCTTCTCATGTCGAACCAGAAATTCTTGAGTGCATCATCAGTAACAAAATTTCTTACTGCATCGAGAAATACACAAAATCAAGATACGGAAGTATGTGTGTCTCTTATAGAGGGATTTGAGTATTATATCTGATTTTTTGTCCGTCTCGTCTTATGAAGTAAGGAATTCTGATAGATGGCATATCAAATCATCTCTTTGGCACTTGAAACATCTTTCCCTCAGAATAAGGAAACTTATAATCAGTTCAGACAGTTTTTAAATAGGTTTATTAGCTAACATGTAAGACCAACGGGGATATACATTAGATTAAAATACATTAAATTCCCCTAACACTTAGAATCATGAGCATATAATATAATTTCTTAATTTTTAAAAAGATGAATTTAACTCTCTTGTATTTTAAGATATATGCACTTTATCCACTTCCATCAAAATTTAAGTTTTAAAAAAATATCAAAAAATTAAATTTAATTTTTGAGAAGGAAAACAACATTCCTTTATATTTTACTTTGTGTATGTCCTAAAGTTTTGATATAGAATTTCAAAATTGGATTAAAATTAAAAATAATAAATTGTTTTTTAGTTTTTGAAAGAAAATGAAGTTTTTTAGTTACATGATAGTTATATGAGTGTTTTATTAGGTTTATGAATGGAAAATGTATGAATCTAGGTAAAATGCATTCAAAGGAGTAAGATGCACCTTTTTAAAAATCAGGGGTTATATGCAAATCATCCAAAATATAGGAGATTTGGTGTATTTTAGCCTAAATGTTTCGTGATACTTTAAAACCATGGAGGCGATGAAGCTCAGGGCTATGATCATTTCTACAGATTAAAAATTTTGTTTAAGCAGCAGGGCTTGTTTGCTGCTCTTTTATGCATTATGCTTTTAGCCACAGAACAAACAGGCAGCTAGCCAATTTCAAATGTAACTTCAGAATAAACTTCATCTGGCACCCTCTTCTGTGTACCTTTTTTTTTTTTTTTTTTGCATATATATTTTTTTATTTCATCATGTGAATTAGAAATACCGAACCAACCATTTATTTGTAAAATTCAGTGGCTCCCCAAACGGGAAGAACACAACAAACTACCTGAAAACTCGAGAAGCCAGGTTCTTTGCTCAACTTCTCAAATTCCTTTTCAGTTCGTTCCTTCCCATTAGTTTGAATCATAATGACGTCTGCCAGTGTGACAAACTTGGCCTCATCTGTTGACTTTGGCTCTTGAGGCATGATCATGTCCAAAATAATCACTTTTCCGTGTTGGAGGAGATATGTTCGATAGTGTTCCAGAAGGTGATGCTGTAATGATAAAGATCAGTTGGTACCTATTTTCTTGACATTGAAACTGGATTTACAATGAATGAATTCTATCCAAGATTATGCTAAGCTCTCAACTCTACTTCTCTGGCTGTCATTCTTGTAGGCTACATGTCATAATTGGTCAGATGAAAATTGTGTGGCTGTACTGAAAAACTGTTATAAAGCACTTTCACAAAATGTGTAGCTTCGATAGAAAGCACTTGATTATGATTCTTAAAAAGTGATTATTTTGGACACATGCTCGTTTCTTGATTATGATTCTTAAAAAGTGCTTTCTACAGAAGCAATCCTCGTGAGAGAAGAAATTTTCTAGGAAATCAAAGTTAATACCTTTATTGAAGGGTATTTGGAAATTATCATTTTGATGATTGCTCCAATACCCCCACCCACATCAACTAATGTTGATACTCCTTCAAATCCTATATATACTTCCAAATATTTCCTCATATTTGTTGCAGAGACACCTGCAATTCCTTTGGTAAAAGTTTGGGTTAATTGTGGATCTTTCTTCCTGTATTCCAAAGCTGAGATGCCATGAACTTTATTGAAGAGTTTTACTCTATCATCGAGAATTGCATTCTGGATATTCAGCCCGCATTAATAAATTATGAACATTGGTATAGTAATAATGCATTTCACACACTCCATTGTACATTTACTTGTGAAATTACTCAGTTTTAAGATTTCAATTTTTCATAAGGAACTATTTAATAATCAAAGAATTGTTCACTAATATAAAAGGTTAAAAACAATAAAAATATAGGTAAACTAATACTCAAATTGGAGAACAAAAATTCATAATGGTCTTATAAAAAACAATAGAAGCAGATTTCTTCATTTGCTGCATGTAAGTTCATAGGTGCTTGGTCTTGGAAGTATAATGGATAATTTTCAGAATTAGGAGAAGTGAATGTTTGTTGTGATAACATCTTTAAAGATTTCTTTTGACTAAAATCACAAATGACAGTTCATAATCTGATGCTTGAAATAGTAATGCAATGCAGTCACTAGAAGCTGAAGAAAAATTTTGCAGCAAGATTAGTGTGGCAGATTGAGATGTGTTAATCAAACTTCTTGAATCTTTTAAACTGGCAACTGCCAACTCTACTGGACATGCAACTTTTTCTGTTATAACTTTAGTGTCAGTTTAACTTAAGTAGATTTTCTGTCTACTTGACACTCATTAGTATCCCCCCCCCCCCCCCCCCCCCCCCCCCCCCCCCCCCCCCACACACAAAACCCACCCACAAACAACCAACACAAAAAAAACAACAAAAACAAAAAAAAAAACAACCAAAA
>JANHAO010017132.1:0-14096 GCA_026873985.1 Saraca asoca
TCTAATTCCATGAAAGTAGGTAATTAGGTTGATTTAGGTACTATTATTAGACTTTGAAAGAAGCTATTAATTAATTTAGGCAAAATCATTCTCAAATAAATTAAGTTATCATAATAGAAATTAAATCAGTTAATTATTAAAGATCATAATTATGGTGAATCCTAATCCTAAGTTGTGACTGCTCGATCCTACACACATGTCAAATGACCCTAAACCCGAGCAATTAGACCATAGCATCATGGATAGCTCAAGCCCACAAGGTGAGGTGAAAAAGTCAAAGCCATAGTTGAATAACCAAGAACTCCAAGTCGATTGACCAAAGCTATAAGCTTGGCTACCAAGCATACTAAAGACGAGACAACTTTTCAGCAACTTTCATGTCAATCAATATACTCAGAAACATGCATAAATGATGTGACTATATCATTGGCCGTTAAGTAAAAATCTTGCTTGCGCCATTAGTGTGCAAGAAACATGTGAACGCTTTCCATTTGTCTGAAAGTATGCCAATTAGCATAATCAACACCAATATATAAATACCAAGGTATTCTTTTTACAAATCATCTTCATTATTAATATCAAAACTCTACTTCTAAAGCTGATGTTGTTCCTTATGCATATCACTTCCTCACTTGTCCTTGTTCTAGGAGCCGATCTTTTCCATCAGTAGAATTTCAATATCTAATAAGATAATTAATATTTAATTAAAAATTTAGGTGACCAATCATGTCTTGATAAAATATTAGTAATGAAATTAGAAAGTCAAATTTTACAAAATTTTGTGGCGCGGTCAGGCATGTGCGCGTGACATCATGACAATGACAATTGCTTAAATTAGGAAACTTTTTGCATAGTATGCATGAAATTGGTTGAGGAATAAGACTATTAGTTGAGTGAGTTTCTCACTAAAGTTTACAGTGAACCGCAAAGAAACAGCCTCGACCTTAATCTTTGACTTCTGCCTCTGACATAATTCCAAATGGTATCTTGAGCTTTTTCTTTTTTTCTATTATATTGTATTAGTATTATATTACAACCTAAGGAAACCCAAAACCAATTAATTATTAGCATTAAGAGCAGACCCAATGTCATCCCCTTTTTATGAGAAAGAATGGCAAAAATTAAATAGGGAAGACACATGCAAAGATTCAAGAGTAACGTGTTATTTGACGAAGGCAAGGACATTAACGACAATCACTTATGCGTAAGGTTTTTATGACTTTTTCTATATATTAACAGTAAGGAGTCTCCAACCTAATATTCTAATTAGTTAGGACAAGTCATGTCCTAATAAAAAGTTCAAGTTCAAACTAAATAACTAAAAGATAAGACTAATTTCTCTATTTGAATTTATTAAGATGAATTAAGGGATAAGAACGATCTTTTTGTTCAGTTGGTTGAGGACTCTCTATCATAAATAGAATCACAATTAGTATCAAAATACACTTTAGCACAGTGTTAAATATTACTCAAAATAGAGTGAGAGCATATTGAAATTTGGTGGTGATTGAGCATGATGAAATCTTACTGAAAAGGCTCCCCAAAATGTGATATACAGAATTTTTTGTTTCCTTAACCATTTTGGTGACTGTATCCCTAAGAATAAAATGTTTAGGAATAGTCCAATCAAACCACAACAAAACAACTTGAGAGTCATTAAGGCATATTCCCATCAATCAACAAGAAGGCAACATAAACGACCATCAAATCTTAATAATGTGATCTAAGGGTTTTCGTCAAATTTTATTAACAAGGAATAAGGTTGAATAATCAATTTGCTTTGCAAGCGTAGAAAAATTACCAGAAAACAAGACCAGTGAAAAGAGCAACATAATCTATATGTCAATTAGTACAATATAAAAATTATTACATGCTAAAATAAATTTAATAATTTCTAACTTTAGCTTTTTAATTATGTGACTGTTATATGATAAAAATACATAATTAATTTAAGAAGGATTAGAATTACATGAACTTCTTGCTTGGTCCATTGATCTTCTTAACAGAATCACTTCTCCTAATGGCTCTAGTCCTTAATTGGGAAACTATAAGATAACAATTTGATGAGAAAAAAATACTATTTGACCATATATGATATAGGAGTAAGGATCCATCAATAAATAATAATGAAAATAGATTTGGATCCTACCCATCGTAGTAATCCAACCTAATATCCGGAAACATGCTATGGCACCAAATTGAGCCTAATAACTTTATGTTACTATATTAGTGCTCCAAATTATCTTAACATTAACTCATTATAATTTATGAATTATAAAGTCCAAAATATGAAAATTCTAATAATCTCCCACTTCCAAAATAAGAAAATTCTAATAATCTCCCACTTAGGCAACATAATTCATAAACTATGGCCACTTTTAAATTAATTTCAAGACAATTACAATGTTATTATGCCCATAGGTCTATTGAAATCATAAGTTTCCAATGATGTAGATCATTATATCCAAAGGGCATATTAATGTCATATACATTTTACACTTATATCTTGATGACCAAACACAAAATATGCAAAGTGAGATTTACATGACAATAAATGTGACTATATGCAAATCTCTACACAATGGTCTTAGCATCCATCTAAGATGTCACATGAGAATCGACATTTTCAATACATTAATAAGACAGAGTTTAAATATCTCCAACAACATGTCATAACCCATTTGCGTGCACAAATAATATATATGGCAAAATCATTAATATTTCATTTTGACACATCTTGAGATAAATAACAAAAATAATACAATACTCCTACTAACCCAAACCATCAAAAGACTTAGCCAAGCCCATTTTATTTATATGATCATGATATTATCCAATAGCTAAGCCTTTGGATAGTGGATCCATGAGCATGCGATCTGTGGAAACATACTCAATGCATGTAACATGCTCATGTAGCTTTTCTCTAACAAACTGGTATTTTACATCAAAGTATTTTGTATAGGCAAAGCTTTTGTTATTTACAGAGAAGTTCACAGTAGTAGTATTGTCGCAGTAAATGGTTAAAAACTTTAAGATGGTCTTAACAATAGAGAAGTTAGGAATAAAACTCCTTGACCACATGGCTTAACAAGTAGCTTCAAAACATGTGACATACTTTGCCTCTATAGTGGAGGTTGCTGTAATGGACTACTTGTTACTATTCCATGACACAGCTCCTCCTACCATCATAAAAATGTATCTAGATGTTGTTTTGTGATCATTCAGACAACCTATGAAGTTTGATTCTAAGTAGCCTATAACAATGAGATCTCCTAATCTTTTGTAGGTAAGCATGCAATCCTTAGTACCTTGTAGATATCTCATTACTCTTTTAGTTGTAGTCCAATGCCTCTAACCAAGATCACTCAGTTATCTCCCTAGTACACCAATGACATAAGCTATATCTGGATGTGTACATATCTAAGCATATATCAGGCTACCCGTGACTAATGCATATGAAACATTTTTCATCTTTTGCCTTTTTTCATCATTTTGAGGACATTGGGTCTTTGAAAATATTCCACCCTTCTGGATGGGTGAAGAAGCTTGAGAACATGTAGACAGGTTGAATTTCTTCAAAAAAATTTCTCAATAAATGATGATTGAGGCAAGCCAAGAACACCTAGAGATCTATCAAAATGAATCTCAATGCCAAAACAAAAGAGGCATTCCTAAGATTTTTCATCTCAAAGTGTTATGATAGCATTTACTTCATCTGAGTCAACATATTCACATCATTGCTTGTAAGGAAAATGTCATCAACATAAAGAACCAAAATTACAAAGTTACTTGAAATCAATTTCTTGTATACACACTAGTCTATATCATTCTCCTTGAATCCAAGAGAACTTACTATCTCATCAACCTGGAGATACTGTTGTCTAGATGTTTGTTTTAAGCCATAAATGGACTTCTTTAGTTTACACACAAAGTGTTCCTTGCCCTTCTCTTGGAAACCATCCAGCTATTTCATGTACATTGTTTCTGACAAGCCACCATTTAAAAAGGTTATTTTGACTTCCATTTGATGTAACTTTAAATGAAAGTGAGCTATCATCACCATAACAATTCAGAATTAGTCTTTAGTCGAAACTAGCGAAAAAGTCTCTTTATAGTCAATGCCCTCTCTTTGAGTGTAGCCTTTTGCTAGAAGTTGGCCTTATACCTCTCTATCTGACCTTGAGCGTCCCTATTAGTCTTGAAGACCTATTTACATCCAACTTGCTTAGAATTTGTAGGTAACTTAACTAAATCCCACATGTTAACAATGAAATTTGGTTCTGCCAAATTCCTATCAACCAAGATCAGTTCTTGAACCCCAAACTCCTTTCTGGTTAATGAAATGAGAGATGAGGAAGATAATGAAGATGATGAAGAGGAAGAACATCAATAGTATACAATATTTTTAATGTGGTTTGTCTAAATCAGGCAGTACTAGTCCCTACGTCCATAGTAACTTTTATTAGTTTAAAGGAAATTCTATTGAGTTTCAGTATATTAATCTTGGCCTTTTTTATGGTGATCTCCTTTCTCTTATTTATAGAGGTTGGGGAGGTTACAAATGTAATTTTTCATGCTATAAGTAAGTTACATCGAACATTAAATGTGCTCCTACAAATCAACTTCTGTAGGTTACTTTCTGCTGGTGGGGCCCTTGTCTGTGAGCTGACGTAAGCTTGTCTAGTGCTCTATCTCATTGAGCTTTTATCAACGCATTTCACCTCACAAGTTATTTCTGGCTCGGGGTCGTCAACGAGGTCAAACTTGCTCTTGGTGAGGTGAGCTTGAGTGGGGCAATTCATTTCTTAACGAGCTAGACTTCTAGCCTTTTGGTTTCATTGCATCTCGATCTTGTGATTAGTGAGGTGGCGCTTACCAAGTAACCTTAGCAAAGTAGACTTCTTTTGATTAGACTCAACTTCCATCAAGCCTCTACCAGTCTGCTTTGCAAGAACGAATTTTACCCATAACATAAGCCCCCAACTTCAATTCGCTTTGCGGACTGGGAGTTGTAATTTTACTTAGCAGTTAAAGTCTTTGCACTCAGATTGTCATGTTGTCTTTTTAGTCTTTAGTCTTTCACTTCATCTGCTTTAGGCCATACTTCATCCTATGTGTAATTCAAGGCCGTTGGCATGGTAATCATGTTTTCTCTGGATCGTTCAATCTAGAATAGCCAATTATCTTTTAGGTCCTTTATTGAACCCAGACTAGTTTATAAGGCTTGAGAAGCTCTTCTTGCTTCTGCATGGAATGGCTTGATGGATGCTTTAATTAAGCCTCCCATGTTTCTGATAGTTCGACTTCTGGTGAAGCACTTTGAGGCATGCATGGCCTGCTGTAGGGGATTAGGAGGCATGAATGGCTTGCTACATGTGACTTCCCTACATAACTCTTCTGGTTGGCTACTAAGGAATCTTGTGCAGATCTTGGATTATTTCCTCATGGTTCTGCCATGAGCTTTGGCCTTGCTAGCCAGACTCCTGAGCGCTTTTTGAATGGATCTGGGTATGAATTAGGAAAGGAGCCATTGGCTAAGGAGGGCTATGAGAAGAAAAAGATTGAGGAGCAACCATGCTCACCAATCCTCCGGTCGGTTGGAATTTGCCTCCTGAGGGCTGGCTTTCTCCTTCCTTGTAAGAGCAATAGCTGTAGGCTTTATATTTTAATTTTGTACTTCAAATCTTCTAATGTAAATTTACCTTGTTGATTAAGGCCTTTTAATGAAATGAGCTTTCTTCATAACTCTTTGAGTTGGATGTACTACATATCAATGTTGACAATGTAAATTCTCACGAATAATAGCTAAATGATGTTTAAGTGACCAATCAGCTATATTCTCTATTAAGCATCTGAGTGGCTCGAACAAGTGATGTCTGGATAGGCCACATGAGAGCTACAGACATTTGGTTGCATGAGAGCTATAAGTGTTTAGTGCATGAGAGCTATGAGCATTGGGTCACATGAGAGCTGCGAGCATTCAGTCACATGAAAGTTATTCTTGCAGATTGTGCCACAGTAATCTTGTTGCTTAGCTTCATAGTAATCTCATTGCTCAGTCCTGCAGCAATCTTGCTGCTCAATGAGACAGTAATTTTATTGCTCAGGTAGTTAACCAAGTTTATTTTGGTGCCCTTGTGCCTTCGCAAGCCCATAGCTCTTTTTTGGATTTAAGTGTTTAATGGCACCTCTGCATGTGAGGTGTCATCCGTTTTGAAAGTATCAACAGGGTAGGCTTTGCACCATCTCACCCCTAGATATATCCTTCTTAGACGTATCGACGGGGTAGGCTTTATGTTGACTCACACCCAGATGTATCCGTTTTGGATGTATCGATGAGGTAGGCTTTACACCGTCTCACCCTCGGATGTATCCGTTTTGGTTTTGTCCCATTGGGATGAGGGTCATTGCCTTCCTTCTCCCTAAAAGGACACCTCTGTGTCTCAACTGATCAACTAGGAATGATATCAAATCAATGTAGAATAGCTCCCATTCCATATAGCATTTCGCTGGATAATTCAAAAATTCAAAAGCTTTTCATTAATTTTTGTATAACATTACAGGATTAGAATATGATTTTAACAGAAGGCTCTTAGTCTCGATTAGTGATTTGTTGAGTCTGCTGAGTTCACTGTCTAGAAGGTTAGACCATATAATCTCACAAGTGGCCTCATTTGATGAGGTCCTCTATGGCATCTCTTAATGCCTAACATTCTGAGGTAGTGTGTTCGACCTCATTGTGGTAAGCACAACATCTACTCAAGTCCCTAGATTTACTGAGAGCTCTCATGGGCTTGGGCTTCCTAAAGTCCTCCCTGCCCCTTTTGGCAGCAAAGATCCTATCTTGCATGTCAGATAAGATGTTGTAGCTTTCGTGGCGACCTCGATGCGGGGTCGCATACTCTTGGCCCTCTTTGGGCTGGTCACTGAAATTGTTATTCTTACTTTCTTCGCTCCTCCTTTTGCTTTAAGGAGTGCTGGCTATCTCGCTTTTATGCTTGAGTACCTCCTTACTAAAGGTTTCCTCCCATCTGATTTGCTTAGCAGCTTGCTCGTAGAATTCAGTGAGATCTCGCACCAAGGACTTGTACAAGCTGCTATATAGCTTTTCATCTTTGCAGAGTCCCACAGAGATCGCTGTCAGGATACTCTCCTCTGAAAGATTTTCTACAAAATTGGTTTCTTGCCTAAATCTGGCTATATAGTCTTTCAATGATTCATTCTTTCGTTGGAAGATCATAGCAAGGTGGTAGGGAGGCACAAACTGCCTTTTCAATGCCTTGTATTGATTAATAAATTTCCTTTGGAACTCTTCCTAACCATTGACACTGCAAACTGTGAGGCTTCTAAACCATTCCTGATGTATGCCTCCTAATGTGGCGGGAAAGACGCGACACTTGACTAGAGGGTTAGTTGTTTGAAGGTCCATCTAGATGTTAAACACATCAAGATGGTCATAGGGATCACTGTTCCCATCATACAATGGTATCACGGGGACTTTGAGTTTCTAAGGGAAAGGCTACATTTCAATCTTTATAGAAAATGGTGAGCTCTTTTCATTGTGAGCTTGCTTGTTTTGAGCTTGGGGGCATTCCTCCAATTGTTTTAGCCTTTGTGGCACTTATTTCATCAATGAGTCCTACATTTCATATTACAAGGTGGAGGATTGTTAATTCTTCTTCCCCCATTGGCTAGTCTGATTCGAGCTCTCAGCTCATTACGAGCCTCTGGATCGTTAGCTGTCATGATCCTCATGAGCTTCTTTCTAGGCCTCCTCATGTAGCTACAAGAGCTGTGCTATGATCTCCTATTGCCTTTATGCACCCTAGGTCTATGCTTGTGCTAGCACTTTAACGGCTTCAGCCAACTCTCTTACCATGTTTTCAAGCACTGGCTGGGGTTGGTGAAGTATTTGTGCCTCTTCAATTTCAAGGACAGTAGTAGGCCGACGATGAGTTTCGGTAGTGGGAGTGTCTACTAGTTGAACAACTAGAGTGTTTAAACTCTTGGTGATTCTTCCTCTTACCATTGTAGCTATACAGAAAAGAAATCAGGAAATCTGAACGCAAATAGGCCCTCCTTCTAGTGCTAAAATGTTGATAATAAAATTTAGTTCTATCAAATTCCTATCAACCAAGATCAATTCTTGAACCCTAAACTACTTTTTGGTTAATGAAATGAGAGATGAGGAAGATAATGAAGATGATGAAGAGGAAGAACAATAATAGTATGCAATATTTTTAACATGGTTTGGCTAAAACTAAGCAGTACTGGTTCTTACATCTACGATAACTTTTATTAATCTGAAGGAAATTCTATAGAGTTTCAGTATATTAATCTTGGATTTTTTATGGTGATCTCTCTCCTCCTATTTATAAGAGGCAGGGGAGGTTACAAATATAATTTTTCATGCTGTAAGTAAGTTACATCGAACATTAAATATACAAGACAATATAAACTCTTGCAAATAGACTTCTACAGGCTGCTTTCTATGGGTGGGGCCCTTGTCTATGAGCTGACATAAGCTTGTTTGGTGCTCCATCTTTTTGAGCTTTCATCAACGTATTGCACCTCACGAGCTATTTCTAGCTTGGGGTCATCAACAAGGTCAAACTTGCTCTTGGCGAGATGAGCTCGAGCGGGGCAGTTCATTTCTTGATAAGCTAGACTTCTAGCTTTTTGGTTTCGTTGTGTCTCAACCTCGCAATCAATGAGGTGGTACCTACCAAGTAACCTTAGTGAACTAGAATTCTTTTGCTTGGACTTAGCTTCTATTAAGCCTCTACCAGTCTACTTTGCGAGACTGAATTTTACCCATAACACCACACTTGATTCTTATACATAAAAACTAATTTATTTTCCATCACACTTATCCATTCTGATGAGTTTGGGCTGGACACAACTTGTGAGAATGTAGTGAAATTAGTCTTATCACTATCATCAAATTCATATTCTTGCAAGTAAATCAAAATCATTAAAGATTACTAATTTGTGAACTCTTTGAAATCTTCTCAATGAAATTTTATCAATTAACTCATTCGGTTCCACATCTTCTATAGCTAGATGCACTAGATTATCCTATGGGATGACAGAAAATGATTCAACATGTTGTGGTGCTCGTGGAATTACAACACCTTCCTCTCTAAAGGTTGTGATATATGGTATTTCACTCTCACTATCGAACTTGTCCTCAAAATAGATAGCTTTGTCTGATTTAACAGCTCTGGTAGAATGAATAGGACAATAAAACCCACTGCCTCTTGAGCTAATGCAATAGGCGATAAGATATCCAGATATTGTTCTTAAATCAAGTTTCTTTGTGGAGGGAGTATATGGTTTCACCTTAGCCTTACAACCCTAGACATGAAAGTGCCACAAACTAGGCTTTTTGCCAATCAACATCTCATATGGAGTCTTGGGTACTAACTTACATGACACTTGATTTAGAATATAGGCATTAGCTTTATAGCATCACCCCATAGAAACTCTAGCAATGAGGAATGTGCAAGCATACATCTTACTATACCTATGAGTGTCTTGTTTATCCTTTTAGATATGCTATTATGTCTCGGTGTTCCAAGCATGATGTAAATATCTTTGATTTCACATTCTTAGAGATACTTAGCAAATGGACCAAGATTTCTTCTAGTTTCATCACACCTACCATAGTACTCACTGCCTCTATCAAAGTTGACACATTTGATCTTCTTTCCTAGTTTAAGCTTAATTGCAGCTTTAAAGGACTTGAAGGCATCCAATAATTCAAATTTTTCAATGAATAATTCTATCCATCCAAATCTAAAGAAGTTATCTATGAAGGTGATAAAGTACCTATCACCACTTATGGCAATATGTGTGATAGGGTCCACTTATGTCAATATGGATCAACTCCAAAACATTCTATATTTTTGCTTCTCTTTCCCTTTCTAGCTCTAGTAGGAAGTTTTCTCTTGATGCAATCCACACAAGTGTCATAATCTAAAAAATCTAGATCATGCAAGACCCTTTCCTTTATTAACCTCTTTACTCTTTCTCTAAAAATGTGACCCAAACGCTTGTGCCACAACATTGAAGAACTCTCATCAATTCTACTTCTCTTTTTTTTTTTCCAGTCCTAGTATTAATTGATTTTGCAAAATCAGGATCCAAATCAATTTTGTATAACCCATTGGATAGCACACCAAAACCCATAACACATGAATTATAAATAAATCAAACTTTCTATTACTAAAAGAATAGGAGTATCCATTAGAATCCAATGCAAGAATTGAAATATAGTTTCTCCTTATAGAGGGTACATAAACAATGTTTTTGAGTTCTAAGACATGCCTAGTAAATAAACATAAAGAAATATTTATTATGTGCTCCACTTGTACTCCATCACCATTTCCAAGCTGAATGATCAATTCTCCATCACTTGGCTTTCTCAAGTTTCTCAATACCTATAAAGAATTTGTCACATGAATAGTGACACCAATATCCAACCACTAAGTATTTGAAGGAATATAAACTATAATTGACTCAAAACACACAAGAGCTAGAAGAATAACTTTCTTTTTCTCAAGCCACTTCTTATATTTAAAGCAATCCACCTTCTTGTGCCCATATTTCTTGTAAAACTTGTAGTTTTCTTTGATTGAGCTTTCTTAGGCTTGTAGTGGTTATTTTTCACACCATCTTTTTTCTTATCATGAGAGAATTTTCCATTGTTGTCTCTCTGGTGCCCTAAAGTTGATCCATGAGAAATCAAGTTGACTATTTTCACCTTTTCCTTCCTCATATCATCCTTTTCTTATGCAATAATAAAAATCATTTCATTCATGGTCCATTCGCCTTTCTAGGTATTATAAGACATTTGTAGAACATCAAATTCAATATGTAATGATTCTAGTACATGCCATATTAAGTAACTTTTGCCCAAATCAATATTCATGTTCTTCAACTTGTTATAATAATGGACTAGTTTCAAAATATGCTCCCACACTCCACTAACATTGTTATATACTATCTTTTCAAGTAATGAAAGGTAGCGACCTTTTTCAGCTTTATCAAATTTCATAAATTTTTTAGCAATTAATTCAAGAAAGTCTTGGCATTCTCAAATTTAGGAATACTCTATCTAATTGTTTTGTCCATAGTGTACTTCATGGTCATCAAACACACTCAATTTGAGTGTGTCCTTTTCTCATGTTTTGCTTTCAAATCAAAACTTGAATTTACATATATGACAGGCTCTTGTTTTTAAAGTGCCAAATCAAGATTGGTGACCACCAGGTATAGCTTTAATGACTCTATCCACTCCTTATAATTCATCTCATTCAGCATCTTTATAGAAGTTAATTGCATAGGAAAAGAAGCTGAGAAAAATTATTAATACCTTAGCACATGTAAAAACTTTACCCATACTTATATTTTCCTCAAATATTCACTAGGAGATTATTTACAGTATTACATTATAAGATCTAATACCAAAAAGGTATTTAAGACATTATAATATAATACAAGAATTAAACATTACACTCTTAAAACCTAACTCCGAAGGGAATTTAAAATTTTATAAAAATAACATTTAAACCTGCATTCATATTATTGCTAACAAACCATATTAATAATATCATACCAAAGGGTATGTAATATTATTAATATAATACTATCCTAAATACCATACAAAACTATTTTATTTTAACAAAATTTTATGTAACTGATCCCACGAAAGACGGGAATGCAATTATATAAAATTTAATGACATAATATGAGTCACAAATAATTCATACAATAATATTTGATGTTGATCAAAATTAATTAACATCCAAATATCATCAAATAACTCTACAAAAATTACATATTGTAGCTAAAATTTTTGGAATCACATGGTAAAATTTTTGTGCCAAAATAACATTATATAATTATTCAAAAATTAGTACAAAATTAATTAAATAATTTTTATTTAAAAAAATAGAATAATATCCTAATATACTATTTTAGAGAGTGGAAGCCAATGATGGAAAAACCACCACAAAAAACTACTAGGGAAGTGGCCTTGCATGCACATTGCCATGTGCAAATGAGGTTGTCTTCAACCTCTTGCAGGGTTTGTAACTTAGGTCATCCAACCTTGTTTAGACTTGACTAAAAAAAACATTTTTATGCCTTTTTTCACATGCAATTTTGATTGGGTTCTCTTCCTCTCTTAATTTCCCACTCAACCCACTCAAATTCTGATTAAAAAAAATGAAGTTTTCATTAACAAAAACAACCAAAATAATTAGTAATGAACCCATAATATAACTCTAATTTTAAAAGCATTTACTCAACCTTATCAAATTTTAATTCAAAAATTGAAGTTTTCATTAACAAAAATAACCAAAAAAATTTAGTAATGAACATGCAATATAGCTTCAATTTTAAAAATATTTTCAATGTAAATTTTATTAAAATGAGCCCAAGATTCATGCTTGTAATGAATCCTTTCACAATAATAGGCCAAAAACTGAAAAAATTTCAAGAAAATTGCCAAGTTTTCAAAATCCAATTTTTTTTTTAAAAAAAAATGAGTTTCATAACCTAGAAAATTGGTTATTGATCACTCAAACATTTGAAGGAAAAATTTTCCGCTTTCCCAAAACTATCAAAACCCACAAACTTGTTAACATACTAGATTATAGTCATGTATTTTTTGTTTTAACTTTATACCAATTGCTAAATGCAAGAACTCATTCTAATTGATTTCAGAATTAAGGATCACCATAAATTTTAGAATTTACATTATACCAATAACAATCACAAAGTGAGTTTTAAGACACAAAATTTCTCATACAATTATGATTGAATTCAATACAATTAAACACAATAAATTTCATACATAATATCATGTATCTAATATCAAAAGCTATAAAATAAATTTAACGATTCATAGCATATATGGTCATCAAAATAGCCTATTATATATCATATTATTCAAATAAAAATTAGATCACAAAATCCACATGTTATTATTCATAATCACATAATTAGTCAGGCTCTGATACCATTACTAAAATAAATTTAACAATTTCTAACTTTAGCCTTCTAATTATATGAATGTGATATGATAAAATACAAAATTTATTTAAGAATGTTAGCCTAGGTTCCCTAGCTACACATATTCCTTAGTTTTGATATTAAAAAATAATTTTAATCAATTTTTCACATTATTTGATTTTATGCTTTACTACTTACTTTAATTTATTTTTCAAGTTTCCAAAGTATACACAATTGTGATTCAAGAAAATTGACATTAGAATTAGGAATTATTTTATCTTTTTAGAATCTCTTATAAATGAACTTCAATTAATCTTTGATCAAATATTTTTTAAATGAAGTAGAAAATCATTTGAAGAAAACAAAATCTTATAAAACTATTTTTCACTTCACAAATCGATTTCCACATTAATTTCTATTTTAAAAAATGTCTACACATCAATGTTCACACCAATTTCTAAAGAACAGTTTTCAAAATTGTTTCAAACCAAAGGTTGAACAAAAATATTTCTTTGATACAATAATCGATGCAAAAGTTGTGAATAACATATTGTACTTTGATTACCATATCGATTAATTAGTTGTAACCACTTGTAATCGATTTCATAATTGATGCAACAATTGAAAATTAGTTATTCTGTTATAAATGGTTACAGCAGTTACAACAGCCCAAGTGCCTTTATTATTTAAATGATTTTCTCAGTTTTCTTCATAACAATAACACATTCATATGCAAAAATATTTGATAAAAGTGATATACAAGTTTTCTCTCTACTTCATCAAGCTTTTGAGATCTAACCAAAGATTAACTGAGTTCATCTTAGATTGTTTGAGATTTCATCTCAAACAATGGTATTGTATTTCTTAACTTTTCCTATTTCATTTTGTCAGGTCCCTAGGAGAGTGGTGGGTAAAAATGTTATAAAATCTAAGTGCGTGGAATTTAAACGGATCTTCCCTTTCCCCGTTGGGGAATTTACATACACCTTTCAAAAACTTAATTGAAATGATTTAACTAAAATCTTTTAGTGCAAATTGGATTCTTTATGACTTGATTAACTAATTCAAAGGTAATG
>JANHAO010017133.1:0-14094 GCA_026873985.1 Saraca asoca
TAGAGTTCTAATAGGACTCTAATAGATCTAGACTTATCATTTATCCTAACCTACATAGACTTATCACTTATCCTACATAGGCTTAGGCTTATCACTTTAACTAACTAACCTATTCACTAACAAACCTGATGCTTAATTGCTTTGATAAGGATTGTGTGGTTTATATTAATGGGAATTGCAAACACGTTGTGATGCTTGTTTTAGTATTTTTTGTCAGGAAGCATCTAATTTGAGAAGGTGGTAGCTGATTTATTTGAGTGAATCTATTTAAAGGATATATGTTGAATTGATACCTTAGAAAAAGTATAGGTTGAAAATTTCTCACTTTCAACTTTATTTTGTAAGTATCTGGAATGCTTGTACTAAGCTTGTTGCTTAGCATGAAATGTTGTTTACTTCTGCTTATTTCTATGTCATGGATCTTTACATTGCAATGGAGAAGTGTAGTGTGGGAGTTCTGACTATAGTTCTATTATTGGTGACAATTCATAATTTCATGCAATTTTGACCAATTAAGCTTTTCTGTCTGTGTTATGATTGTCAAATGCAATATATTGATTTTTTTTTTTTTTTAAATCACAATTACTGATCATACCATCATGCTATAGTGATTGGAATCCTCATGCCGATCTACAAGCTATGGCTAGAGCACACCGACTTGGACAAACTAACAAGGTTTGAGTTTATTCTATATTTATATTCAGTTGATTCTTATTTTTGACTTTACATATCATAGTTGTTATGGTGTTGTAGGTGATGATTTATAGGCTTATAACAAGAGGAACCATTGAAGAAAGGATGATGCAAATGACAAAGAAGAAAATGGTGTTGGAACATCTAGTTGTCGGAAGGCTAAAAGCACAAAATATTAACCAGGTAATAATTTTTTTAAAACGTTTTGGCTTATGCCTGTGAGAGCTGATGACAACAGTGTAAAATGGCAAAGCCACATTTATTCAATTCAGATTGTTAAGGCGATGTCTTGTCTTATTTTTCCTTTTATTGTTGGTTAAAGAAATAATAATATTATATGGTCGAAAAAAAAACATATTACAAATGAATGTCAACTTAGGAATGTTAGAGATATCTTATATATTATTTTTCTATTTCCTTTATCCTTATTGTTGTGAACTTAGATTTGATGCTGATATTTGGTTATTAGGAAGAGTTGGATGATATTATAAGGTATGGCTCAAAGGAGTTATTTGCTGGTGAGAATGATGAAGCAGGCAAATCTCGCCAAATTCATTATGATGATGCAGCCATAGACAGGTAAGTGTTCATGCAATTAAATTCCTTAAATATGAAATATTAATATGCTTGAGAATTTTGATTCATGTATTTTCCTTGTTAATAGACTACTGGATCGTGAACAATTTGAAGATGAAGAGACTGCTTTGGATGATGAAGATGAAGATGGATTTCTTAAGGCTTTTAAGGTTGACTGTCTCACATTGTCATGCACATACAATTTAGTGCACTTTCTAATTTGGTAACAAAAGGATGTATACCTGCAATAATGAACTCATAACCTTGATCTAGTCCTGGGTGGCGGTTTTCTACAGCTTGATTTGTGCCCAATTTAGGAATACAATTGTTCATGGTGTTACCATGCCTTTCTTCATTCAGTATTCAGAAAAAGCTACGTGACTTGGTTGTGCCTATAGTTCTTGTTGATGGGCAATCAAGCCTCAGTGGTTACTAAATAAATTGTATATGTTCTAGGTGGCAAATTTTGAATATATTGATGAAGTTGAGGCTGCAGCAGAGGAAGCAAAAAAGAGAGTGATGGAGAATAAATCAACCATGAGCAATTCAGACAGAGCAGATTACTGGGAGGTTTTGTTAAGAGACAGATATGAGGTGCATAAAGTTGAAGAGTTCAATTCTATGGGCAAAGGGAAGCGATCCCGCAAGCGGGTATGTGCTTGTGGTGTTCACATATTAATTTGTAGAGGAATGCCTACTGGTTCTTTTGCCAATGATTAGTCTGCATGTGATCCTATACCAATGTGTGTGCTGAAGATAATATATTATTGAATGTCAACTTTTGTGAGAAATACCTTGCTACAAACCCTATGGAACTTTTTCCTTTGCTTCTAAATGCATGATATGTTATAATATTTTTTTTCTGTAAGTTAAGACTGACATTTAGGATTTGAGTACCAGAGAGTCAAATGTTCTTTTTTTTTTCTAGAACTTTTTGTCATTGTTAATTTCTGCAAGGGAAGTGTTTGTAATTCTCTGACTTTCCAGATGGTTCCTGTTGAGGAGGACGATCTTGCTGGTCTGGAAGATGCAAGCTCTGATGGTGAAGATGACAATTATGAAGCGGACCTTACTGATGGTGACTCAAATTCTACTGGAAGTATTTCTGGTAGAAGGCCCTATCGGAAGAGAGCTCGTGGTATATATTAATATCTAACTCATGCTTAGACTATAATGATAAATTGCAGACTTTGATTATTTGGCCTTGACATTATTGCTATTTTTGCCAAATTCTTTAGCTGTAGATAGCACAGAACCGCTTCCTCTGATGGAAGGTGAAGGAAAATCATTCAGAGTACTTGGTTTTAACCAAAACCAGAGGGCTGCATTTGTGCAAATTTTGATGAGGTTACTTATGATGTATTTTTCCTTTACCTATGTATTGGAGAAAGGGTTTTGCATGCCAATATCAGTAGTTCATCTCACATTCAGAGTTTATTTCAGGTTTGGGGTTGGTAATTATGATTGGAAGGAGTATGCTTCCCGCATGAAACAGAAGACCTACCAAGAAATCAAAGAGTATGTATTTACCATTATTTTTAGAAAAAGCATTTCCATTTCTGAGATGATATATAGTTTTATTTAAGTTTATACTGAATTTATGTCTATGTTTATCTTTGTTCTACAAGAATTGAACACATCATTTTTCTCACTTGATTTTGTTTTGGAGTGGATGATTAGATGGCATTTGTGCCTTAGTGTAGATGTACTGCATAATATGTAACTAGATGGATACCTTTAGTTCAGGCATACTATTAAGAATATATTTTTGTATTTTGACGTGATAGATTCTATGTATATTTCTCTATTATTATAGTTTCATTCATGTTCATTCAGGGGAATAGGCCAGTATAGTTTGCTAATCTCTACATATAGTTGAACTGTAAATGATGTTGTGCTGTCTTTTTGTTGGGACGTGTTCTGTATGATATGTACCATCAGTATTTCCAAATCAAGGAAATATTAATTTCCACTGTGGAAAGAACAATATTATTTTTGTGTGGCCTTTGCTAGAATAGTCTAGCTTAATTGTACTGCATGTGCTGTCTGATTGACTTTTTTATGTGCATGTATTTGAGCGATGAGCTTATCTGTGTTCTTGGATATGTGTACATGCCCGGAGCATATGCACGTCCATCTGAAACTTTATTTCATCTGAAAAACTTAACTATATAAGGTTGACCTTGTTCTAAGCAAACATTGAATTTGGCAATTTGCTATTCATTGTCTCAGAATTGATGAGTATTAACTTACATTGGTACAATGAAATATTTTAAAATGTTTCTTAACTTTTACCTTTCATCATAGCTATATTCATTCTTTATGAGTAAATTGACATATAAAATCCTTTCTTTTTCAGTTATGGAACCCTATTCTTAACTCATATTGCTGAAGATATAACTGATTCACCTACCTTTTCAGGTAATAAATCCTTGTTACTGTTTCTCATTTTTTCCTATTGACTCTCAATATTTTTCAATTTGCTGATCTTTTGTTGTTTGATAATTTGTTTAAATTAGATGGTGTTCCAAAAGAAGGACTTAGAATACAAGATGTACTTGTCAGGATTGCTGGGCTGCTCTTGATAAGGGACAAAGTAAGTTCTGCAAACAAACTTACTGTAAGTATAATTACTTGTTATTAATATTTTATTATGCTCTCCCAGTGTAATCCCTTGTGAAGGGTAACCTTTAGAAAATGTTCTTAATGCCAGATGTTTCATGTTATTAGTTGTTCACGAGTTTGAATAATATTTAAGAGCAAATTTTAGACAGCTGTCAGCATATGGATTTCTTGTTGTAGAATGAAACTCTAGGTTCCTGTACTCATTTGTTTTATTTTTTCAACCTTTTGGTGTGTATCCTTGTTAAAATTTCAACAGTTGGTTTTTGTCAAAAAAAGGGGGGAAATCCTCAAGCTGATGTGTGTTTTTTTTCTTTCTCTTGCAATGTGGAATGACAGGTGAAGTTTGCATTAGAAAATCCTGGTGCTCCATTATTTTCAGATGACATTTTATTACGGTACCCAGGTTTGAAAGGTGCAAGGGTATGGAAGGAGGAGAATGACTTGGTGTTACTGCATGCTGTGTTGAAGTATACCTTCCTTCTTCCTAATAGATTATTTTGTCCTACATTATAAAAGTAGGCCATTGCAATGCTTTTATTACCCTAACGTGGTTAATTTATATTTTGTTTTCTTGAATAATGCATCAAACAGTATCTTCTGTGTGTCATAGCAAATTGCGTATTGAGATTTGGTTACCATAAATTTTATAATGTGGATGTACTTGATTTGTGTTTATATATAGTTGCCTTGTCAGTGGTCTGAAACAAGGGATTTTGTGTGTTGGTAGTTTGCTTTGTTTAACCTTGGAATGTGTCTGTTCATTATTGCTGTCAGGCATGGTTATGGAAGGTGGCAAGCTATAGTTGATGAAAAGGATCTGAAGATTCAAGAGGTCATCTGTCAGGAGTTGAATCTTCCATTTGTAAATTTCCCCGTAGCAGGACAAGTTGGCTCAGAGCTGCCAAATGTTACAAATTCAACAGGTGCAGAGGCACTGAACAACCAATCTAAGGAAAATGGTGGGAGTGACTTGGCAGCTGATAGCGCACATGGGTCTGGTGATGCTAGGAACCAAGCATATCAAGAAGCCTCCATTTTTAATCGTTTCAGAGACATGCAGAGAAGACAGGTTGATTTTATAAAAAAGAGGGTGCTGCTATTGGAAAAAGGGCTCAATGCAGAGTACCAAAAAGAATACTTTGTATGTTTTTATGCTTCTTGGTGCATAAACTATCTTTCATACTCTGATTCCTTCTCTCTAGAATGTATAGGATTGAAGTGCAAAATGTTAGTTAATCAGAAGTTGCCTCATAAGATACCCAGATGAAAGGCTCTTGATTCAATTAGTGCCAATAGCATTCGCTTGACTTGCTTGTGGACTAAAATTTCGTCCCTGTGAATTCTGTTTGCAGGCTGACCGGAATGCAAATGGAATGACAAGTAAAGAATTTGAAAGAGAGCCCAAGGCCACATATGAGTCGAGCAGTAAATTAGGAGAATCCAAAACTGCTGATGAACTGCCTCAAGTAGAAGCTATAGGTATGATATGATCGTTGCCTGTTGAAAGTTTTATGTCATAGTTACTTAATTGTAGTGCTGCCATTTTGTGATTTCAGAAGTTTCTGCAGCTGCCCTTGATAATGATTCTGATCGATTGAAATTGGGTCAACTTTATAATGAGGTAAAACTGCTTTTCTATTGCACTCTTTGCATGAGCTGCACCTTCCTTATGAAGAATCTCCATATGATAAAATGGAAGAAGGGAGAAGAGTAGGGAAAATGTCTAGCTGACTACCTAAATCAACTTCTTTTTGTCTCCAATGGCAGATGTGCAGGGCTGTGGAGGAAAACAATATGGTGTCAGCAAGAGAACCAGAAGTCGTCATGAATTCTATTCCATTGGAAACCATTTGTGAAGACATTAATAGAATTCTGGCGGCTACACAAAAAAATCATTCTGCTGCTGAGTTGCCAACATTGAATTCGGATAACAAATCAGATGAAAGGAAGAATGGTGCTGCATTAAATGAAGATATGGCAAAATCTGACTCAGAGGTTATTGTGTTAGATGATTAAATGTTAAGCCAAATCGGCACATCTTTGCCGTACCTTTTCAAATCATAGACTCAATGTTAAACCCTTCAAAAGGGAAATACCGTAAATTTTGTATAATGGTCTCAATATTTTAACCCATTAATGGGAAATAGATCAAAATGAAAATAGCCCATTGTAGCTTACGCAGAAGTTATATATAAATAACTTGCTGCAGAGATCATTGAGAAGTGTTCACATGAATTGTTAGAAGAAACCTTTAGTCTATAGGAATTTATTAGTTTTTGGTCTATTATATACCTGCTTCATGGTATTCAATTTGCCATTTAGGTGCTGAAACGTCTGTCATACCAAAGTGGCCTGATTGAAGAATTGCGCTGAAATCATTGGAAAGCGAAGTCCTGACACGAAAAGCTTGGCGTATTGGGTCTTTATTCCTCACCAAATTGATATCTTTCCTCAGAAACTAAGCCTGTTCGGTTTAAACTGGGTGAAAGAAATGAATCAACAAAGGGAAACATAAAAAGAAGGAAAAGAAATAGCTCATAATTATAAATCTCTCTAGTTCTAACAAAAATAGGGAATCAATCCATTGAAAATATTATTATGAATGGTTAATCCGCTCACATCAAATCTACTACCACTAAGATCATAAATCAAAATGTATTTCTCTCTTTTCTGGTCAAGTTCATAGACTAAAGTAGCTGTTATAGTGTTACCACACTGAGACCAGCAAAAAACAACAGTTAAATTACTTCGTTGTTATATGTAATTTCACTCAATTTTTAATTAAATTTTTATAATTTAAAAATTTTAAATTAAATTCTTATATTTTTTCTATTTCTAATTAGATACTTACTCTTATTTTTTTATTAGATTTTATTAGCAATTAATCTGTATAAATAATGATCTATTATTGATTTGTGGAATGAGAGACAACAAACTCATCATTTTCCTCTAAATGAAATAATTTCACAAAATATTCTAATTTTGTCTAAGTTATTGTCACTTAAATATAAATAAAAATTATATAAAAATTCTATATTAATAATTGTTAAACTATATCAAAAGAGTGTTGTCATAGTGTGCTAATTGCTAACAAAATCTAATAGAAAAATGATAAAGTATTGAATTAAAAATAAAAAATAAATATAAGGATTTAATTTAAAATTTTTAAACCACAAGAGACAATTAAAAATTAAATAAAACTATAAAGAACACGAGAGTAATTTAATAAAAAAATCTAATGAATTCCTCCACTTGTAGTTAGAAAGTGGAGAAAGTCCGTCATCGGTGGCTAGACGTGAGTAGTGAAGCAATGAAAGTATGGGCGAGAGTTAGAGTTTGTTGGAGATATGTTAACATCTAAAACTCAAAATGGAGAAAATAAAAACTTTGGAGGAGCTGGGAAACCATCCTAAATTGATTTAAGATAAACTCATCAAAGGAAAATAGGGAAAGCGAATGAGATTTTTTCTTTAAAACCAAACATGAAATTCCCTTTCTGATTATCCCAAATTAAACGTCCCTAAGTTAATTGTATTACAACTTCACCATCATAATTTGGGGAATCAATCTAGAAACCCTGTCGTGATTCTTTATCTAGGACATTTCAAGTATTCAGAAGCCGGTTTGGAATACAATGATTCTAAATTTAATTCAATCTAACATTTATTAAGAAAATATTTTATTTATTATTTTAAATTGTAATTTACAGTTACAATATTATTATTATTACATTATAATAGTTGTATTTTTTTCATATTTATCTATAATTTTATTAATCATAACTTACATTCTACTTTTTTTTTAGTGTGATGATGAGAAAGTTTAACCAATAAAATAGTAGGTATTGTTGTATTATTGAAACTTTCTAAGTGACCGCACTCTATCTCTCACAATAAACTAGTATATATAACATTCCAGCATGGCACTTGACTTGTAAGAGAAGCTCTTTTGCTAAAGCCAATTCCTTTTTTTGGTTCTCCTTTTACTTTTTCGCTTAAATTTCTTATACTACTAACTTAGGTTTGGTTTCTTAAAATGACTTACATAATTGAAGGCAAAACAAACCCACAAGAGTGATCGTTTTTGGTGGCCCCCTTTCCCAATTCATATTAGTAATTTGTGGGAAGTATGCATCGCTTCAAAGTCATACCTTGATAGCTAATTAAGTAGAATCGAACTAACTGAACGATGCAAGAGTCCATCCAACTTATTCTTACTTATATTATTATGAACCGATGATTTAGATCTCTTTTGCTCCTTTGAACTTCAAAACGTCAAAGATTTTGAAGTTTTGTGTCTCGCAGGGACAGAGGCAAACACAGCTCATTGAACCACCTTCGACATACATCTGTTCTTGTCCCTTTTCGTATGATTTTTTATCACAAACTTTCCATTTCTCTCCTCATGCGAAGCAAGTATAGCTTACCATTTCTTTTCCTTGTTTCTACTCACAACTATATACATAATAACATAACATGTAATCCAAATTCAATTTATTATTATTGATTATTTTTTATGATGGATGATTGACAAGTTATTTCACACATGTATATTATGTTTTGTATTCAAATTTAAATCAGAACAAGAAAATTTTTTGAATCAGTATTAAATATCATTTTATTAATAAAAATATTGCTAAATTATTATTTTAAATTTAATAAAATTAATTTAATTTAGATTATTGAATTATATATATTAAATAGTGAAAAGAACTCTGAATGAATAAAAGTTCAACCGGAATGCTTCACTTCACATATAACCACGGGCAGAGTAGATAGATGTGCTCATAGAATAAAGTTTTATGTTATCTTTATTATTTAAAAGCTTAAAGATAAGATGAACACAAATGTTGGAATTGATGAATAAATAGATAATGACATACACATATAGATACACTTTAGCATGATAGATGAGCATATAACATGAGATTTGACAAGTGTACTTATAAAATTACATACAAATAATTAAATTGTAAGATAAAGATTGCTCATTGCCGTTTCAATTTGACGTAAATTAGGAGCCAAAGCTTTCTTGTCTGGCTTGGCATCTTTTTGGACTAAACTCGACAAATGTGTAGGGAATATATGAAAGCAAAAAATACAATATACATAAGGTTTTTGAGGGCCACTACTTTCGGCATGGAAGAATAGAATCAGTTTAGTCATTGTGATCGTACGCTTTGATTCCACATACTTGTGGGTAGAAATTATTTTATGTTATGATGTATATAACAAGCTATTCAAGATCATAAAAATTCCTTTCTGATTTAAGTCATATATATCTTTTATATATGCATTGTGTTTTGGCATTTAACCACGTTCGATACAAAATACAAGTAGTATTATATGCATAATTTATTCTTTTATAAGTTCTTCTATTTTAGATATTGTTTTGAGCTAAATTTTATAGATTGGAAAACTTCAACTTCAAGATAGATCCTCCATAGTAGATGGGTGAGATTCTAATCTCTTGAAATTTGCAGATGAAGTAATACAGTTGAAAATAATTAAATATATAAAAATTATACTCTAAATTATTGTAAATTACATTAAAAGGTGTAATAATGATGCATGAAATTATAAATATAGGAGTAAGGGATTCTTACTAACTAAAATGATTAATAGAGTGATGAATTGCATAGTAGAGTGTCACAAAGAACATGACGTGTTTTGGTAAGTTAAGTGGTTATAAAAAAGATGATCCCATTAGTGTGTTGGTGTACTATTTAGAAGAACCATGAGTATTTTTTTTTTAATAACTGTTTAAGAAAACTGACTCCTTAAAAAAATGGACATATGTCCTAAAAAATCAAAAGATATTTAAAATAAAGACAACAAGATAACTGAAGATGACTATTCATCATATGCTTGACACGTGCATTTGCTTCAATTATATTTGTTAACCACTACAACTCTTATATCGATCCAGCCAATTTGTTTCAATTTTAATATAGTCGATTTGTACCAAAAACAGATAGTTAACAGAAGCCCCCTAATTTAGATCGGTTGTTGAAATTTTGACATATTAGAAAATTCAGTTGAACACAACATCGAGCCAACCTATGCTCTCACGACTTTGGTTGAACTAATTGACTAACTCAGGAAATCAAAAGCAATACTGAAAAGGATATTGGTAGAATTGCTTGACCAAAACCATGACTTTTGAGTTAGTTCATGACACATGGAACTATTAACTGATAGATTTCCATGTTCTCCAACACACAATAATGATAGTTACACTTGTGGTAATCAAAACTATTCCTTCGCACCTTTTTGAGGTGCTAAAAAGTAATCGCCATTTTCCCTACTTTTTAATAGTTTTGAATCCTCAAATTTCACTCTGTTTCTCTCTCTCTCTCTCTCTTTCTTAGAGTGTTCAGATTTCTCTTAAGCTCTTCTACCATGTGTGCCTGCTCCTCCTCCATCAATCTTTAATCATCAAAACCAAATTCCATAGAACTCATGATTATTGCTTCTGATTCCTTTTTCCATGCTTCTGGAGACACTAAAGTTCCAAATCTTCATTCAAAAACACTTTTAATCCTTCAATTTAAGGCATTCATCCCTTCCACTAATTTTGACATTGGCGAAAATGAACTACTAGGTTTTTTATTTAGGTCCTTTCTCTAATGGAAAATCAGACATAGATTTTTTGTTTCTGCACAAACCTATATTATTATCCTAGTTTACTCTTATCATCCAAAGGGTATCCAAAGCTATTAGGGTTTTTAGGAATTTTCTAAGTCCGTCTGTGACATATTTGAATTGGTTAAATTGAGTTCAGTTAGAAAAAAAAACATTTTTAGAAAGAAATAAGTGTTTTTGATATAATCTAACTATTTTGATTTTTCTTAAAATGCATTCCTCTGTTAATTGGGGCTGCCTTATGTTTTTGGTCTCCTTCTACTAACAACTTTCATGTCCTTTATGACATGATTGGTGTTATAGGCAAAAAATGACCTTAGAAGAATGAGACAGATCCAAACCCGCCAGAGGCCAGATCGTCTGGCTTGCTGAAGGTGACCAGTAAACTTTACCTTGCTTGCTACCAAACAACGATACAACGAGGTGATCACAAGACCAGCTCGTCAAGCAGTTAACCGTCCTGCTCGAGCTTGTTACCCCACTACAGCAGCATCAAGCTCATTACAGTGACCTCCCATAACGACCCTGAGCAGGGAACCATAGCTCGGGATGACGAACACCCCGCACGGTAAGATCGCACCATGCAGAAGATGCTTATCGATACAAGTCCACACCCGACAGGGGGAACCCATCTTGCAGCTCACATCCTGCAAAGGCTGGATTTTAGCTTTTATTATCTTTTCTATTTATATCTTGATGTAACATAATTGTAACTTGTAATTAATGCATGTAAGTCTTCCTTCCTCTATAAATAGGAATATATTATTAGCAGAGGGGGAAGAGAGAAGATACTGGCATAGTATAAGCCAATACCCTGTAAAAATGATTCTGAATATTAATAAAATCTTCATCGTGGACGTAGGGTCCAGTGCCGTCCGGATTTAGTCGAATCACGTTAAAAACACCGTGCCATACTTCTTCCTCTCCCTCTCCCCCAATGCACTCCGGAAGCAGCATAGGATCCCAGAACTCATCCCCCGTTGGCTGGAATTTGGGACTCTTCGTGTGAACTAAATTCTGATGTCAATATTTTGGCGCCGTCTGTAGGGATCCGTCTGCTCTCTGAAGTCCCCGTTGCAGCCTAATAATGGCGAGAGGAAGAACCACTCAGAGTTCAACCACCCCAGCCCTCCAATCAACGGACACTCTCTTTGCGGGGGCTTACCAACAGTCTACTGCTGCTCCTGAACTCAAGAGGCATAAACGCCCGGCCAACTCCGCCCGACGCTCAAAAGCATGATAAGAGAACTAGTCGAAATCGTCAAAGCACTGGTACAGGCCCAAGTTCAGAGCACGCAAAGACAAGAAGAAATCATGGTACAGCTCCAACAGCTTCGTAAAGAGGCTCAGAAGGAAACTTATGAAGATCATGATAGTCAGCAACTGGGGGGCTCACAACAAGTAGGAAGCTCCACCCATCAGTCTGAGACATAAAACCAAACAATGAAGGAAATCCTTCACAGGCTCGAACGGCTAGAAGAGCATCCGTAACCTCAAAGCCACAAGCCTTGTCGTGAGGAAAGCTCTTCATTTTTTATGGAGATCAAGACACAACCTCTCCCACAAAAGCTCAAAGTACCCATGATCCCGCTATACGATGGGAACAGTGACCCGAGTGGCCACCTGGATACATTCAATACCCAAATGGACCTCCAGACTATTGATCCCTTGGTGAAATACCGCGTCTTTTCCACCACGTTAGGGGAAATGCCTTGGGCATGGTTCAGGCGCCTCCCGGCTCACAGCATCGGCAGCTAGGAAAAATGCCAGAGAAAGTTCGTCAACCAATATTGGGCATTAAAGAAATAGCTTGCGCCCCTTTGCCACCTCACGATGATCTTCCAGCGTAAGGGGAAGTTTCTCAAAGACTACGTAGCTTGATTTAGGCACGAGGCCAACTCCGTGGAGAATCCCTCGGAGGAAAATATTTTAACAATGATCTTAGCGGGACTTCACAAAGATGAAAAACTATATAGAAACCTCTATAAGTCCCCAGCTCGAGACCTCATTGAATTCTATGAGTGAGCTACTAAACAAATAAGATAGGAAGAAACCTTCGGAACGGAGGAGCCTAGGCACAGAGCAAACCCCAATGGTCCCACCACGAGCAAAAAG
The DNA here is from genome assembly GCA_026873985.1 of Saraca asoca. Classification (NCBI taxonomy): domain Eukaryota; kingdom Viridiplantae; phylum Streptophyta; class Magnoliopsida; order Fabales; family Fabaceae; genus Saraca; species Saraca asoca. Next base: position 12,654 of record JANHAO010017133.1, read on the forward strand.
AGAGGTAGCGAGAGTCACAATGACCCCACTCCTCACCTCACTAAGAAGGCGAAGCCTCGGTGACCCAAAGGTCGCTTTAAAAGCTATAGCATCCTGTCAGATATGCAGGACAGAATCTTTATCGCAAAGAGACACAACGAGGACTTCAGAAGGCCCAGACTGATGAGAGCCACTGTCAAGTCCAAAGACCAAAGCAGATTTTGTGTTTACCACAATGAGGCTGGGCATATCACCTCAGAATGTTGGGCACTAAAAGACACCATCGAAGACCTCATCAGAAGAGGTCGACTACAGGATTATGTGATAAGATCGTCTGGACAGCGCGCTTAACAGGCTCAGTAAGTTTTCACCCAAGAGCCTGAGCCCTTCATCAGAACTATATTCTAATCCTGTAACACTCATTTGTTTTCAATGACGATCAATTGTAGCAACTATTATACAATGAATCAATGTAGGCTGCCGATTGGCCAAAAAAGGCATTGTCTAGACAAAGCAAGACATTTTCACTTCGTCATTACAAGGATTCATCTGGGGGTGAGATGGCGCAAGGCCTACCCCGTCAATACAACCAACGCAAGCCATTTTCGCTCCATCATTGCAAGGATTCTTCTGGGGGTGAGACGACGCAAGGCCTACCCCGTCGATACATCCAAAGCAAGCCATTTCCACTCTGTCATTGCAAGGATTCATCTAGGGGTGAGAGGTGCAAGGCCTACCCCGTCGATACATCCAAAGCAAGCCACATTCCAATTACGACCAAGGGAGCGAATTCCCCTACCACTGAGCAACGAGCTTGTTGGTTCGTTGAGCAACGAGCTTGTTGTGGGACTGAGCAACGAGTTTGCTATCTCGTTGAGCAACGAGCTTGCTGCGGGGTTGAGCAACGAGACTGAGCAACAGGTTTGCTGTCCCACTGAGCAATAGGTTTGTTGTGAAACTGAGCAACAAGCTTGCTGTGGTACGGACGTGCAACCCTACTTGGCGACGAGTTATCACCTTGTCACAACAAAATAAAATCGAGGGTGAGACGGCCCCAGAGTCTACCTCGGTGATGCGCTCAAATTCAATGATAGGCCACCAGCCCACTACAGCGTAAGAATTATGAAACAAAATTGTTGTAGCTTTCATGCAACTGAGTGCCCGTAGCTAGCATGTGGAACAAAAATCATAACTCTCATGCGAATGAACTCTCATCACTCAAATGAGATTTCTTGGGCGTAGCTCGCATGCGACCCCTCTCTCACTCGTAACAGATTAAGAGACCAGAAAAGATAAAGCACAGCCAATTGGCCAAAGAAACATTTTATTGATCATCAAAAATTTGCATATAGTGATGCACGAAGCATCCGTTACAATATTCAAAGAAAGAAAAGCTCATACAGTGAAAAGACCTCGCTCAACGAGGCAAAAATTACATCAAAAGAAGAAATGCAGAAACAAA